>JBCEWC010006428.1:0-23053 GCA_038996855.1 Solanum aculeatissimum
ATCAAATGACTCACCCACCACAGAGAAATCATCCATGAATACCTCAAGGGTGTCCTCAACCATGTCTAAGAAGATAGACATCATGCATCGCTAGAAAGTGGCTAGGGCATTATACAACCCAAAAGGTATTTGCCTGAATGCAAACGTCCCATATGGACAAGTGAAAGTTGTCTTCTCTTGATCCTCGGGCACTATTGATATCTGATTGTAGCCTGAATACCCATCCAGTAAATAGTACCACCCTCTGCCTACCAGTCGGTCTAATATTTGGTCCATGAAGGGCATGGGGAAATGATCCTTCAAGGTCCATCTGTTAAACTTCTGGTAATCCATGCAGACTCGCCAGCCAGTAACAGGTCGTACTGGGACTAACTCGTTCTTGTCATTGGAGATGACTGTCATACCCCCTTTCTTAGGCACACACTGCACTAGACTGACCCACTAGCTGTCAGAGATCGGGTATATGACCCCGGCGTCTAACCACTTAATGATCTCCTTTTTCAAAACCTCCTACATGTGCACATTAAGCCTGCGTTGATGTTCAATGCTTGGCATACAATTATCTTCCAACTTGATCTTGTGTGTGCATATGCCTGGCGAAATTCCCATAATATCTGCAATGGACCACCCAATTGCCTTTCTGAACTTCTGTAGTACCCCCAGCAATGCCATCATCTGATCGTCTTGTAAATCTGCAGCCACAATCACAGGTAAAGTGTTATTATCACCAAGAAAAGCATACCTAAGGTGTTGCAGCAGTTCCTTGAGCTCCACAGTCAGAGGATCCTCAATAAATGGCTTAGCAGGTGGGGATGGTCTGTTTTATAAATCCAGGTCCAACTTTCTTGGCATATAAGGTCTGGTTCCCCTGCCTTGTAGTGCTAGCACCGTGCTCTTATAATCAGTTATACCATCATCTGGGAAGTTCATGATTATAGCTGCCAACTCATCTACACCCATTTCTTCCTCAATTGGGACCTCAGAAAAGTAGGTCTCATCTATGTCAATGACCGACATCACTATAATCTCTCTGGGTCGTTTCATAGAAGCACATACATTGAACTTGACCTCCTTTGAGTTTAGTCTGAAGGTCAGCTCATCGCATTCCACATCTACCAACACCCTTCCAGTAGCTAGAAATGGTCTCCCAAGGATGATAGAAACCTCAAAATTGACCTGGCAGTCCAGAATAACAAAATTTACAGGAAAAATAAAACGGCCCACCTTGACCAACACATCGCATAGAATTCCAACAGGCCGCTTGACTGTCCTATCTGCCATGAGTAGCCAGATAGTCATGGGTGTGGGGGCTCCCAAGCCCAACTTCCTGTAAACTGCTAGCGGCATCAAATTTATGCTAGCACCCAAGTCGCAAAGAGCCCATGCGAAATCAAAAGCCCCTATTGTGCATGGGATAGTGAAGGCTCCAGGATCCTTCTTTTTCTCAACCAGTAATCTCGTAGCAATTGCACTACAGTGGTAGAGATTCCCTACCGACTCAGCTGTGATCACCCACTTCTTAGTCACTAAGTCCTTCATGAACTTAGCATAACCCGGCATCTTCTCTAGTGCCTCCACTAAGGGTATGTTTACTGACAGCTCCTTCAACATCTCCAAAAATTTCTGGAACTTGCCATTTTCTGCCTTCTGCTTTAACCTCTATGGGAATGGTTGTGGCAGCTTAGAAACAGTTGGCAAAGGCTCTGGCTCTAGTTTGTCAGACCCTTGGAGTCCTTAACTATCTCAGCATTATTAGGTGTCACGGCTGCTTCTTCGACTACCTCTTCAGCATATTACATACTAGTGTCAGACACTTTGCTACCCACCTGAATTGTACCATCATCTCTGGCTAGAACTGGATCAGGGAGCACCTTACTACTTCTAGTGGTCACGGCCATACAGTGACCATCATTTTTCAGATTTTGGATGGTATCACTGGGAAGGGCCCCGACCTTTCTCTGATTCAAAGAAGCTGACAACTGGCCCATCTACTGATCTAACTGCTTAATAGAAGTGGAATGAGAATCCACTAATTGCCGAATATTAGACATCTCACCACGCATATACCTCACTCTATATTTTGTAGCATCAACCTTGTCAAGCACCTTGGCCATCATTTCTTCCAACTTAGAGGTACCATCCCCATTGTTCTGGCGTTCTCTATTCATGGGGGTACATATGCTATTGGTCGGTCTTTTCTATAGTTATCCCTGTTATGCCAGTTTCTAGTATCTCTCACCTCAAGCTGATCATAGTAGTTTTCGCGTCCATAATTCCAACTTTGATTTTTGGAGTTGAATGTTTGAAAACCTCTCTAACTATTCAGTAGCTTAGCCTTTTCATCAAAATCAAAACCTGCATCATCATACCTGGGTACAGCATCCATTGTTTTCACTTTCTCTAATCCTCCACCCAGCAGCCTCTTTGTTAGCAAATCCATTTGAGTCTGCATATGAGCCATGTCTTGGTCTTGTTCCTCTTCTTTCTTTTGTTGTTCCGCAGTCATCCCAACAATGAACCCTGAGCAATCACCATCTCTAGTATACCATGCCCTGCTGTTCTTAGCTACTTGATCCGAGATGACCACTATATAAAGAAAAGTACTAGCCATATACGAACCCCCACAAGCAGCATCAACAATCGGCTTAGTGACAAAATTGCATGACCTATAGAAAAACCCCTTCAAGTGCTCATCTGTGAGATAATGGTTTTGGCATTGTTTAATCTTCTGTCTGAACCACTCCCAAGTCTCATGTAGAGCCTCAATTGGTAACTACCTGTGCGACCCAATCTCATCCTTCAATATTAATTTTGGATGACTGACAGGTGAAGACAAAATTCATAAAGTGTTAGTTGGTTTCATCATGTGGCTGCAAAAAACCTTTCAATGTGATCATCTAAAACATCGTGTTAGTGATGGTGAATTTCACGCCAAGAGGCAGTGGAGGCAAGACAATTGCACCATTAGCCCCGGCGCCATCCTCATCATCGTATACTGCACGGGGCAGTTATGGGGCAGGCGGCCTAACTCCTGCTTGATGTTGTGGAGGGGTTGCAGGTTGCACCCCATACCCATCAAGATCATGCATACCCAAATCATTGTTTCCCCTATTCTCCATATTTAGGGCTAACTCACATCGCCTCTGAGCTTCACGCTCCTGTGCATTCATCCTTTGAATTGATCTTTGTAACTCTGGGTCGTAAGCAATCAATGGTTCGCTCTTACTGTGGGTGGTGGACATGAACTACCTATCTCCTGTAGTACCAACAAACTAAAACAAAAAGTAAAATCAGGAAATAAAATTACACTGAAATTAGCACTAATAGATAATATCTTCGCCATATTCCCCGGCAATGGCGTCAAAATTTGATACGCCCAAATTCACACTTCAAAAGAAGATTAAAGCAGTTGTTGATCAAATATAGAAATCAACAAGAGTTGGGGTCGATCCCATAGGGAATGCGTGAGAATAAAGCTACCAGCACTTAGTTCCAGGTGTAATACTATTTTCAAAATAAAAATGCATAATATAAATGGGGGCTTGTGTGTTACCAAGACTAGTTAGTAAGAGTATTCTAATAATAATTACCTAACAATGACTACTAGAGTTCAACAATTTATTGCTAGACTAGGTTTGCAGTCCCCATGACACCAATTCCGATATTTAAACTTAAGGCTTCTACGATTGCAATCACATACACAGAGTAAGCAAACAGTTAACACCTAATTCACCTTTCAGTCCCTCTTAGGTGCATCTCGTTCATCACTTTCTAGTCTTAGAACGTTTATCCTTTTTGCCCCTTGCTTTAACCCACAAGATGCTCTCACCTTCCGGTCTCGAGCACTTAGACTAGGTTAATAACCCCGAATTCTATCATAGAATTCTTTTCCTAATCACTACATCCCTCTCGGGCATGTAATGAATACAGGTTTACCCTAATGCGTCGACTCATTAAGATATAAATTATATTAAAGAATTCCTATGATATATATGATGATCACTCTCGAATTTTGCCCTAAGTTTGCCTATCTTACTTGGTTACCATGGTTCCCACAACCCTAGTTGCGGGTTTAGCCTAGCATGATTGAAGAAATTAAGTTAGAACAAGATGAAGAATTCATAACTATAATTTAGACTTGAATACGCACCCAATTCACGGATTACAATTGCAAATATGTGGATGAAATTCACGAATTGGATGAAAACTCTTCCAAAACTCGTTCGTTCGTTCCAAGCTGTCTCTAGCAGTTTGTGATAATGAAAAATGACCTAAAAATACATATATATATATATATATATATATTAACTAATACCTAATCTGAATTAAAATAGGAAATCCATCTCTCGGCATGGTCGACGACAACTACACGGACCGTGAGGCACTTCACGGTCGGTGAGATGGTCCGTGTGTCCTTACTTGGGCAATAATTTTCGCGCAATTCCAGTTGAAGTTACTGCTTCTTCAGATGGTCAAGCAAACGGTCCGTGAAACGCCACACGGCCCATGACGGGTCCCGTGTGGCTTCACTTGACACTAATTTCCAGTGCACTTTCGGTTGTGGCTACTGCCTCTCTTCACGGTCTGGCATACGGTCTGTAAAACTCCACACGGCCCATGATGGGTCCCGTGTAGTTTCACTTGGCAAAACTTTCTGGTGCAACTTCAACTCAGGCTACTGCCTCTCTTCACGGTCAGGCATACGGTCCGTGAAACTCCACACAACCCGTGATAGGTCCCATGAAGTTTCACTTTGCATTTCCATTCAGCACTTCGACGGCCACTATTCGCGTACGTCAACCACACAGCAGGGTACACGTCCCGTGTACTGCTTCACGGTACGTGACCTTAGCCGTGGGTTATGCCTTCGGTTCTGGTGCTGCCTCACGTCATCTGGACGACAGTCCTACGGACCGTGTAAGTCCACACGGCCCGTGAGGGTGCCCGTGTGAGCCTGGCAGTGTTATTTTTTCATTTTCAACTTCTTTTTCGTTTGAATCCATGCCTCAACTTTATTCCTGAAAAATACCACTAAATGATACATTAAACATACAAATTTGCTTGAGAACTCGTGAAAATTCCAAGTTAAAAGCGTTATCGGAGTTGCATTTTCACAACTCATCAAATAATAATAATAATAATAAGTAAATAAGTATTACCACTACTATTATAATCACTAAAAAAATAAATTATAATAAAGTAAATAACAATAATAATAATAATATGTCACGACCCGACCTTTCAGGTCATGATGGCACCTACTAGATCCCACCTACAAGCAAGCCAACCCAAATCCTTAGTACTTATCCTAATAACTAAGCATAATGATAACCAACGACATACAAATTAAGTCAACAACAACCTATCCCAGGACATGGAAGTCACCTGTACAGAGTTACTATAGACTCAAAATAAAATATACATATCTACATACATAACCAGGATAACAATCCACACATACAAATCCAAACTAAGTATACAAGGTCAGTGTTTGAATACAAAAGACGACCATCAAACACAAAGAGACTGTAGAATATCCAGAGTTATTGATGCTCACCAATGTCTCCTGAATCGCCTGCGAATCCCGAACTTAGTGGTTGTGGCTAGTACCTAGACCTGCACCATGAGAAGTTGCAGAAATATAGGGGTGAGTACTGGTAATAGGCCCCTAGTAGGCATCATCGGTCGACTGAGTGAAAATACAATAAAATCAGAAGGCTCAAATATAAAGAACTATAGAAGGTTTAGCCAAATCAGGACACAAATCAAGGAAATAACATGTCTGGAAACCCTCAAACCACAACAGAACCAACCAAGGCGATGAACAATGGTAACTAAACCAACCCAAGTGATGGGCATCGGTATCAACTGACAAAGACTGTGTAGGGCCACCACAACTGTCCCCAACTGAGACATAGTGTTGTACACGGGTGCAAGGCCCTAATATCTACGCCTGTATGCCAGCTGGGCTCCCATAAGCCCCGAAGGTACATCCGCGCACAATCTGATTAACTGAGTCACAATAGAACCCAACTCTAAATATCACATGATTACAGGTCGGTTGTACATGGGTGTAAGGCCTTAGTGTCTAAGCCTGAACGTCCCCTGAGCCCCCATAAGCCTAGAGGATACACCCACGCATAATCAGGGTGTGTGTATAAGTGGGGAGGAGACAGAGGTCAGTAATGGTTGGCATGAGATCTCAACTAGTGCAGGATACAACATCACATGGGGCCTCGAACCTCTAACGATCACCTGGGGCCCCAAACCCCTAAGTATCACTTGGGGCCTCGAACCCCTAACTGTAACCCGAGGCATCGAACCCTTAACTGTCACTTGGGGCCTCAAACCCCTAACGGTCACCCTGGCCTCGAACCCATATAATATCAATGGGGCCTCAAACCCCCTATAATATGAACGGAGCCTCGAACCCCCTTCCCGAGTTGGCTTTCGGTCAGGGCAGTCAGCCAGGGCTAGATGGTCTGACAATATACATAACGGTTGGGACATATCTCTCGCGGGAGAAAGAATCCCCTTAACACAATCAGCAGTCCCTCAAACCCAAGATATAATCAACGGGGTCTCAAACCCAAAGCAATCAGTGTGTCATATCTCTTTGAACAAATCACAGTGTCTCAGAACCCAAGAACAACCACTGGGCCTCAAACCTAGGAACAATCAACTAGTGTTCGGACCTCAGAATCGGCATCCACCACCCGACATCACAGTTGTGGTCACCAGACTCGACCACGGGGTGAAACTCTCGGATCTCAGACACTCAGACGTGGCCACAAGAACTCAACAGTAGCGGGGAGCGTCATTTAGAACTCAAGGTATCAAAATAGTCACTCACTCAACCAGTATATCTGGATCCAGAACTCCAGAGCCATATCGTACCCAGAGTAAACGTAGGCAACGACACCCATAACTTATATATCACACACAATCCAATCCACACAACCGTATGTCACCATCCCTCAGACAATACTAGCTAATCCCAGCCTCGGTAAGGATAACAAATGTACAAGGACTAAAAATTATATACAGAAGTATATCTCTCACAGACTAATGTAGGGTCATGCCCACCCAAAGTGAAAAACACTACATTCCAGTCAATCACAAGTACTCCGAGTAACCATGGGTCTCAAATCCAGGCAAAATCAACTGGGCTTTAAACCCAAGAAAAATCAATTGGGTCCTTGACCCACGAGCAATCGATGGGGTCCTTGACTCGAAGCATAACCAGCAGGGTCCTGGACCCAAAGGACGATCGACAGGGTCTCAGTCCCAAGTATAATCTACAGGGTCCCTGACCCAAAGAACCAGTGACAAGTATATCACAAGTATCCAAAACAACCAAGTCCAATAAAGTCATACTATACCAGAATCAATCCATAGTACGGTTGTATCATAGGTATCCCAAACAAGTTGGCCCATCAAAATCATATCTATACCAGAGTCAGTCCATAATACAGCATATAATCAACAAATAACCTCACAACCAGCATATCTCAGTATCATCAGGCTACACATTCCTACAAATAGGAATTAAGCCAGAATATGTACCTGTCACAGGGAATTAACCCATATCCCGCTTCTACTAGGCATTTTTGTGGTTCAACAATGTCAGCACTAAGCTACTATAGCAATCACAACTAGTATAGTCCAGAACAACCACAAGTACAGTATCCTAAATAACCGTAGTTACCCCATATACTAAGTACAAGGACTATCCAGGAAAATAGATATTAATAAATCATGACAACAGTGTTTAAATGCATAGAAGAAAATATTATAGCAATCAGCCTTACGACCTATATACATATCTTACTCAGGACTTCCAACCACAACCAAGTTCTCATACACATGTATTTCAGCTCAGTCTATAGGTAAAGAAAGCCTAGCCTACCTGAAAGGCGAATCCACGTGCTCTGGATCAGTCCACGTGAGTTTTTCCTCCCTGATGACTTTCAAATATCACTCAGCCTTCAAAATATCAATACGACCATTTTGGCTATAATATCTCTAGAAATGGGAGAAAATACGTCAAATGCAACTGAAACGGAGAAAATGGGGCCCACGCTCAAAAGATCAAACCAGCCCTCGTAAAATGATCCCTATATCACCCCGAGTCCATATCTAGAAATGGATCCCAAAACAGATCCTAGAAGGCAGAGAAACGGCTCAAAAACGAAGTTGCATTTTTTATCAGAAAAAGAAATATTTATTTATAGAAGCTTCTTTTCAAATTTACTCAAAAATCCGATCAAATTAATAAAATCTGAATGTACCGTGACGTAGGTCTCGAAAAGTAGTACAATTTAGACCCAAATTTTACTTAATTCCAATAAGAAACGATCGAGATATTGTAACTCGAAATTTCCAAAAAAAACACAATATAACAGCAGCTAAAATTAGATTTCCACATCAAACAGAGAGCTATCAATTAATTCTAACATTACCATGATGTGCTCCTCAGAAAAACACACGGAATAGACCTAAATTTTATCAAAATTTGATTCAAAATGGATAAGAAATCACAACTCAAAGTTTCCAAAAAACATATCCAAAATACAGCAGAAAAACAGAAAATTTTACCTCAAACGACACACCAAAATCAATTTACAATAATTCCACAGTGTTCCTCTCGAAAAAATATACAAGTTAGGCTTTTGAATCATCGAAATCGGCTAAACAATGGGAGAGAAATCGAGTGTGAAAGTTTTTCTGTTGAATTGCACGATTCTGGAAACATTTCCAAATATATATATACAGTCATTTTACCCCTTTGCCGCCTTTCCACGTGGCACGATATGGCTGGGCCATGTCATCGCCGGCTTTACTTTTTAGCAACTACTCAAACTTAATTTCGATGCTCCGGCCTTATTTGGAGTCAAAAAATTACAATCCATATATGAAATCTGATCGGAAATAATATTTTGAATTCAACGGTGTTGTCGAAATTCCCATCGGAGGTTATTTTATTCTAATGTGGGTCCCATTTTTCAATATCAAAATTTATCGAAGGGACCAAAACACACCCGAAAACCCCAAGAACCAAACGAAAGGTCCTTCTAGATCAAACTCGACGTTTTGGATCCAACGGTGCGGTCAAAATTTCCATTGGGGAACGTTTCCTAAGGATGTTGACTAAAGTCAACTATTAACTCATTTTGGCGGCTAAATTTGCAAAACTTGATATAATTGCAACGAACATGCTCCTAGCCTAATTTGGTCATTTTGGAGCTAATGAAATCATCAGAATTCCACTTTGTGGCAGTTTACTAGGACTTTACCTAAAAATTCATTTTATGATTATAATCTCTCGTTTAACTCAAAATACTGTATAAATGTCAAACGATTCACCCAACAACCGAACGATCACTGTTAATTAGTCATAAATAGCCCGCAGTCACTATGCAAATGCTCAAACTCGTAAAATATTTGTGGAACCATAGAAATGACCTGAAGGGTCATTACATAATAACAATAATAATGAAAATAATTTAGAAAAATGAAATATATTTTTTTGAATAAATTTTGAAAGTTAAAAAGTATTAAAAAATATGTAATTATTGGATAAAATTTGAAATAAACTCATTTAATTTAAAAAGTTTTAAAAATACCTATTTAATCAAATGACAATCTAAAGCAGGTTTAGGTCGGTCAAAATTGGGTGTCAACAACCAACAGGCGCACTTGATCCAGGATTAGCAAAATACACTAAACTACACTGAAAACAATTGAACTCTCTAGATTTATTCTCTGACTAAGCTCTTTATATGGGTAATTTTGGCTAGTTTGGCGCATAAATACGCTTAAGATCAGATGAAACAATTGTTATAATATATCCAATTGTTGATTTGCTTCACCACATGTTGCATTTGTTTCAATAGCAGGTGATGAAACGAACGCAGCAATTGCTGAAAAGAATTCAACTGGAATAGTAGATATAATCCAAATAAGCAGTACATATAAAACAACAGTATTGACTTACCAAAATGGTCAAAAATCACCTCACAAGCAATGCCCAGTAATAAATACAATATTATTAGAAAAAAAACAGAACAATAATAGATGAAATATTTGAAGAAACGAAAACGAACAATAAAAATAGACATGCATATTTTTTTTCTTTTTACATTATGAAAACTCAAACTCAAAACCCTAACTATGGAGAAATATTCTCTCTTTTACCTGTGTTTGTCACAATGAGAATGACGACAACAAGAGACGAATACGACGATGAAGATGAAGAGAAAATCAAAGCACAAGACAAACGAAGGAGACGACGAAGATGACATTAAGAACTTGCCGGATGAAGAAGAAGATGGAAAAAGAAGAAGAAGTTCTGCTGGAGTTAATCATGAAAAAAGAAAAAGAAAAAATTACTTTATAATCTTCTTGTAAAGGAAAGAGGAGAATGAATGACTGATTTTAAAGTACAGTTGTGAGTCCAACAAGAAAAAAGATTAAAACTTTTATAAATTTCAAATCACCCCTCTTTAACTTAATCTCTTGATTAGTAGAATATTTGACTTGTCTTTGGTCAACTTGTCATCTTTGTTTAATTGCAAACATTTTCGTCACCCCTCTCTCAAATTTCTCACAAAACTAGCATCCAGAACCCTCTAGCAGATTAAAAAGAAAAAATTTGGAACCCTCAAGCTCGGCTCAAGCATTTTGCTACCTATCTTTCTCTTTATTTTTCTTAAAATGTTTGAAGAGTACCTTGTCAGTAATTTTAGCGATTCCTTTACTTTTGATATTTATGTTTTACCGGTTTTACTGGCTTTTTTTTTGGGCTAACAGGACATGCAGGGACTCTTAAATGACTTACAAGATTGGAAACTATTATTGAAGGGTAAAGACAAAAAGATGAAATCACAGGCTCGTGGCAAAGAGACGTCGGTAATCACTTTCAGAACCAACATCTTAATAACTGTGTTTACATGTAATCTTAAATGATGCTTTAGTTAATTAGAATTGTGCATTGGCCATACTGATGAGTTATGTGAATTATTGTTTTTTTTATGTATGTATAGTAAATGACTAAATGTTAATTCTCTTGACTTCTTGGTATGTTAATTTTTTTATATTTTAAAATAGCCTTAGTAAAAATTTTGGCTCCATCACTGAGATTGATGATTCATTTTTCTTTGATGTGTAGGTTTACTTTGGCCTACGTTCTGAGACAACTTTCATATGTTTGTGTGTCACTTCTAAGGGATTTTGAATGATTTTTTTATGCTTTAGAGAAGAACCTTTTATTCGTGATTGTTAGGGGTGTGCATCGGTCGGTTCATTTGATTTTATGTATTATTGGTATCAGTTTTCGCATTTTAAACATATTAAACCAATAAGATATTTTTTATTGGTTTTCGATTTATTGATTTTTGGTCCTTAACAGTTCGATTTTCTGTTTACCCTGTAAGAAAATATTCATAAAATAAATATGACTTCTCTAATAATTTGATGTGATACAATGAAACAATGCAATATAGTAAAATAAGCAAACCAACTATAAATGACAGAATGCTTTTGAAAACTAAAATGAGACGGATAAGGAATTGCAAAATTGATGAACATATCTATTTGTCTAGTTTCATAACACCCACCTAATTAAATAAAATAGGCTTCATGAATATATAACACCCACCCTCAAATGAACACTGGAATATGACTACTAAACTAATAAGAAGTGAACAAACTATTTGTTGAGCACCTGAACTTAACAATATGCAATATTTTAGTTCATATTTAAAGTTATTTTCTTGACAGAACGCTTATACTATGGAAGTCAAGCAAATACATGACTTACGGGTATCGATATAGTATCAATTGATGTTAAATTATTAATATTTAATATTTATGAAAGGATAAAGTAGTAAATTATTAGTCTTAATGGGTTATTAGTTTACCAAATAACCCAATACTAAAAATCCAAATCGAATTGATAATCCAATAATTTATTTTGTAAAACTATTAAAAAATTTATTAACCTAGTAATCCAATAATAATAAACTAATAACATTTTTATCAGTTCGGTTTATCGGTCAGTTCGGTTTTTGCACACCTCTAGTGATTATGATTTTAATATATTTTATTCTTATTATAACTGTGTTTATGGCTTTGTTTGTTTTTACTAAGATTTAGATGTCTGAATCTGAATGCATGTCTGAATGATTAAGATGTTATATCAAGATCTAAATATTGAATGGTTAAGACGGTTTGATTTTCAACATTTGAATGTACATAATTTATTTATATGTACACAATAAATATATAATTCAAATAAAAATTAAATAAATATTAAAGTTAATAAATTAAATCATTATTTAATAAAACAAAATGAAACACTTATGCTTGCTACCGATGGTAGAGATAGTTGATGGTGATGGTTGTGGTGGTTATGGTATTAATTGTTGTCAAGGTTAATAATGATGGTGGTGATAGTTGTGATGGTAAAGGTGGTTGGTGTTATAGTGACTGACATAATGGAAGTAATTGGTGATGGTATTGTTGATTTTAATGGTGAAGTTGGTTGATGTTACGTAGTTGATGGTATTGATAATATCAATGAAGAATGTGTGGTGGTTGATGATGTGTTTGTGGTAGTTGGTAGTAGTGCTAGTTATGATGATGGAGGTGGATGGTAGCAGAGATTAACCATAGTGGTGGTAGTGGTGGAAGTGGCGGTGATAATAGTGGAAGAATGCATGGTGATAGTCAGTGGTGGTACCAATTGTGATGATGGAGTTTGTTGGTAGTAGAAATTGATTGTAATATACTTAGTGATTAATAGTGGTGGTTGAAAGAGCGGCGGCTACATAGACGAGGCTAGTGGTGGAAATTGATATAATTATAATGATGGAGGAGACAAGTATGGTAGCAACTGACAAAAATGCTTAGTGATGGTGGTGATAGTAATGGTAGATATGGTTGGTGTTAGATGATAGTAATGGCTATTGACATGGTAGTGATTGTGATGGCATAGGTGATTATTGGTGATGGAGGTTGATTGTGGATAGAGTGATGGTCAATATTATTCACAGAAGAGTACTTTTGAATATATTAGACCCTGTTCTAAATCTTAGGAGTCGTTTGGTTGGGAACAGGTTATCCTGAGCTAAGTTATTCCACCATGTATAAGGGATAACTTATCCCATCACTAATGCAAAATTAGTGTGTAAATAATCCAAGGATTATCTAATACCTCAAATCAAACATGAGATAAAATAATCCTACATTTTATACTGGGATTATTATATCTTATACCTCACACCAAACGCCTCCTTAATGATTCAGATTTATTCAGACCAATTAAGTGCTTATTACCGAATAGTACCATTGAGGAATTTGAAAAGAGTCATGCTTCTGGCAATATCTATGTATGTGTGGAAGTCCGACTCTCATTAACAGCGTGCTTGACCTGTTCCCTATCCCCAACAAGGTTCTAAAGCAGCTACACAAAATCAAGAGGACTTTCGTTGAGAAGGGAACAACAACAGCACTCAGAAATTTCACTTCATCAAATAGGGTAGTCACACTAGCTAAATAGGGGGAGGGTTTGGGAGTCCATGATTTAGCCTCACACAAACAAGAACCTCCTAATAAAATGGCTTTGGAGGTCTGACATGGGTGATCCAATGGATGGCATCTATGGTCAACATAACTTTGGTGCCTGCTCTGAGTTGTCTTCAGTCTCCCCTGGGTCACCCGAATCCTGCCTAGAGCCTCCTGAAGTAAATTTGTACTGGGCTCTATTTGTACTTTGCAGATCCCATAACCCGGGCTCTAAAGACTCAAACCAGCCAACCAAAGAGCCATAACGCCTACCATAAAGGCCTCAAATGGGGCCATCTGAATACTTGATCCAGTAAAATCTCACTTGGTGGGATATGGGGAGGTACAGTGTATGCAGACCTTACTACTACCTCATTGAGGTAGAGAGATTGTTTCAACAAGGCCATCAGTCCCATTACACACAGGGTCCACAGAAGGACCCAACCACATGGGTCTATTATACGAAGTCTTACCTTGCATTTTTGCAAGAGGCTATTTTCAAGGCTTGAATCCTTGACCTCTTGGTCACATGGCAGCAACTTTACCAGTTACTCCAAATTTCCCTTCAAAAAAAATAAAAAGCCAACACTGTAAAGTCTACAACACTAAAGCATAGCAATAAATAAACAACACTGTAAAGTCTACAAGAACCCTCGACTCATATGTGATGTTATTTGTAAAAAAATTGTCTCTTGTCTCATAGACTCTTGGGAGTGGTATTCATAATCCATGTTTGATGATGAAAAAGGACTAAACCTATATCATTTCTTTTTCGGATGAACAAGTCAAGTCATTATCAAATTTAATCAGCAACATAGGGTTGATTTGTTGTCAGATGCTTGATCAGTTTATAGTACCCCGCATAAAGCTATCTTCACTTCTAGATAATGCACTTGTTTGATCTAGAAATATCTACCACATGATAAACACATTCAAAGCAAGTCATATATATAGTAGATAAAGACTAAACCAATGTCATTTCCATTTTCTTGATGAACAAGTCAAGTCATTATCAATTATGATCACCAACATAGGGTTGATTTGTAGTCAGATGCTCATTCAGTTTGTTTTACCACACATAAAGTTATCTTCCTTTGCTCGCTTATTTTTTTAGAAACATAATCAGTAATACTTACAAAACAAAGATCATAGACGTGTAAAAATTGGCTTCCTATAATCTCATAAGCAATCGAAAATACTAGGAATATCTTCTTCTTGAGGATATTCATGCTTACACCAAAAATAGAAAAGAACCATACAATTCATCTTCATTTTCTCAATAGAGTAGCGCTTGTTTTCAAAACATCTTTGGTTCCTTTCTAGCTGAATAATCCACCAAATACTAGCTGGGATGATCTTCCATCTCTCTCTATTCTCCAACTGATTTCCATCCTTTCTCCAACAGGCTAAAGCTTTCTTTATATTCCTTGGTATAGTCCAGGTAATGCCCCTAATTCTAGCTAATGCCCCTAAGATTGATGAAGATCTGCCAAAGTTTCAGAGTCTCTCTCTAATGTAGAAAGAGATGATTTATTGTCTCTGCCTCACATGCATAAAAAGAGCATTTGGAGCCCAATTGTAAGCCTTTTTCATGAGGTTATCATGAATTAGTGCAGTCTGCTCGACTAGAAGCCAGGAGAAACAGGCTATCTTGAATGGAACCTTGAATTTCCATGTCATCTTCGATGGCCAACCTCTTTGTCTTTGAAATTTCCTGTAAGATGATCCAACTAAAAATCTCCCTTGTTTGTTTGGAATTCAGACTAGTTGATCCTTACTGTTATTGAGATCTTTGTGCTCCAAAGTTCTTAGGAACCCAACCATTCTACTCACCTTCCAATCATTTATTGGTTTTCTGAATCTAAAGTTCCACCCTTGGTCATCTCTCGTCTCCTTAACAGGAATCCTTTGCTCGCTTATGCACTTGTTTGCTCTAGAAACATCTACAAATGATGAACACATTCAAAGCTGGCCATACATATGGTAAACTTCAAGTATGGAGGAATTTGGATTGACTTTTTTAAAGTAGCTTATAAGCTAAAAGCTAAAATTCATAAGTTGGGAATACCTAACTTTTGACTTTTAGCTTGTTTTTGTACTTTTCAAAACTCAAGATAAGCCCATCCAAACACCCATTAAGTAATTCCCAATCATAACACTCGTCATATGGAACTTGTTGAAAGCGTTTGGTCGGGTTAAGATAATATTAAGGTTGATCTCGCATATATATTGTAAGAAATAAAGGAGAAAAATTACCATTGAATTGTGATTATTGTACTGAGATGCTATTTATAGACACCATATTACAATCCTTTTTCAAGGAAGATTCTACATAATATACCTATTCCTATTTCTATTTTAACACTCCCACTCAAGCTGGTGCATACAAATCATATGTACCAAATTTGTTATAGATGCAATTAATACAAGGACTATTGAGGGGCTTGGTGAAGAGATTTGCTAGTTTATCACTGGCTTCACAAGTTTTGTAATGATATTTTTTTATAGTACCTTTTCGTTGGCAGAAAAGACTTTTTGAATGGGTGAAAGAACTTGGGATTGGCGATCACTTCCTTAAAGATTGGGATGAGCTGATGTCGGTCGCCCTGATATCGAATTCCAAAAACCAATCGATCTCAATGTGCTTAGTACACTCTTGAAAATATTGGATTTGAGGTGATGTGAAGGGCTACTTGATCATTATATACAAGTTCCATCTGATCGATTTCTCCAAATTTTAACACTCTCAACAATTTTTTCATCCAAACTAGCTCACAAGTTACTGTAACCATAGCTCGATATTACGCTTCTACACTAAATTGAGCAACTACACATTTATTACTCTTCCAAGAAACCAAATTACATCCTACTAAAACACAATATCCAGATGTAGTCAAATGTAGAATGTGAATTAGAGGGTGATCCTACCTAATCAATGTTTGTATGTCCAATGATATGCTCTTGGCCTTAATCCTTAAAGAGTAGTCTTTCACCTAGAGATGACTTCATATATCACCAGAAAATAAACAATTGCATACCAATGGTTATCATGAAAGAAAGTAATAAACTGACTGACAACACTGACAACAAGATTAAAAGGACAACTAAGAACATTAAGAACAAAGTTTGGAGCGAAAGAGGATAGAGGTTTGGCTTGTCCAACTCCTTTTGGTTTTGTTTGGAGCTAATTAGCTAAAGCAATAGTAGAAAAGATTATGATTGAACAACATCAAACAAAAGTAATTTGTAACTAGAAATATAATCATAAGCGCCTAAGTCCACGACCATGATCCATGAGTACTAGACTGTGAGACACAAGCAAAGGAATTACCAGCTACAGAAGCATCAGTCTGAGCAACTGAGGCTACATGTGAAAACGTATACTTGCTTGCTTGACATTGAAGGAACTCATTAAATTTTTTCTAAGCAATATGAGCATTATTGGATGGTCGATTAGGTTGCGCAACAGAATCTACTTTTTGAGCTATCTACTTACTTGTCCGATATTGAAGGAACTTATCATATTCCTTTGAGCAATAGGAGTATTATTAGGTGGTCAACCATGTACAGTATGTCACGAGTGTGTCCAAACCCATAACAATAACTATGCTTAGGTCGAGATCTTCCAAAATGACCTCCTCCTTATTGATTCTCCATAAACTTCAATTTTTGATTTTCTATAGTTTAAGATGTGAGAATGGAGGAGTTAATGATGGGTGATTAACTCACTTTAGATTGGGAGGCACAAAGATAAAGTAATCGGGGGAATAATTCATCTATTGTAGAAATTGTATGACTAACGGAAATCTGATCATGCATGAATCATGGTCAGTAGGAAGTCCAACAAGTGTAAGAGCTAGAAACATCATCCATCTTGCACTCTTGTTGTTTTCCACACGTAGTGACTAGCATCATCATTTCAAATTCTTTCATGATTGTTGTGCATGTCCCATGTTTCTGTAAGTTGGTCATTTGAGATATCACATCATAGAAACGAGATTTCTTTAGTGTGAAAAGGCTTGTATAAAGCAAGCCTTTTCCCAAACTTCATAAAATGTGTGAAAAGGGTGAAACAATGGCATCAACTTGGAATCAATCGCCACATGAGACTACATATTTGAGCATCAATATTCTTCCATTGTGTTTTGGATTTTGTGTCCTCACTAGCCTTTGCCTTTTCATCTACCACATTAGCATTGTCCATATAGTGGTCTTGAATACCTTGACCCTTGCATCACAACTCAACCGAGGAAGCCCAAGCTAAATACTTTGAGCTTCCCATTAACGATTCTGAAGTGAATATAGGATTTGAACTTCTAATTTCCATAATTTTGGGAGCCAAAAGTATCAACTCACTAAGGCATCTTGTGAAATTAGAATTTCATTGCCTAAAATCTGGAAAATATACTGAAATTTGAAAGAAAACTTATTTGTGTCGCTATAAAATCAAATGAGACTGTCAGAAAGTGGTCAAAATCACGAAACAATTTTATGGGGGAGACTCTAATAGGAAAAACAATATGCCAAAAGAGTGGCCGAAAATAGCATGGAATCATCGAAAATAGTGATTTCCTCATCGAAAAGTGCTTTAAAATTGGTATAAATTGTATGGGTTGTTTCAGAATCAAGAGAAAAGTAGATATGGAACGTTGGTGGAAAATTGGTTGAAACAGTGGTCAGAACTCGCTAGAGGTGACGAGCTTCTGGCAGGCAGGCGCATGCAAGGTTGGTTGTCCGAGTGGTTGACTGGGGTTTGGTAGGTGGAAGGTGGGTGACCTTGTGGTGGTGTTGGTTTTCACTTATGTTGCTCGAAATCTTCAAAAAGGTCAATGGGTGCGTGTCTGATTCTCCAAAAGTAGCGTATTTTTTATTAATCAGACATAGGTGTGGCATCAAAAGTGAAGAGTCTGCACAACTTAGGTTTTCGCACTATACTGATGTAAAAAGAAAATAACGGGAAACAGTAGCCAGAAAATTAAGGCACAGTGACTTACTATTTTCTTTCCCGAATATTTCTCACCGAAGCTCGAAACCATGTAAGAAATAAACAAGAAAAATATTATTGAATTGTTATATACATTATTAGACTGACCCTATTTATAGACACTATATTACAATCCTTTTTAAAGTAGGGTTCTAATATTATCTTTGTTCCCATTTTTTCTTACATATATTCTGAAAGCTCTTTGAGTATTTTATGTTAATGCATATTCATTCCTGAATTTTCATATTTGGCTAAACCTTGAATTTAGTCCTTAAGTGTCACGATTTATTTACGACTTTTTAGTGACATTTGTATTTTTAATTCATTTACAAGCAATGTCATACTAGTATTTTGGCATTTCTTCCATGCTAATATACTTTTGCACATACACTAGGTGTCCTACTTATGTTTTGCAGAAAACTCACAAAATTAGCAAGCAAGAACTCAAGGAATCTGTCCAAGAGCTTGCTGCTCAAGCAGCTGGTCTTTCCAAGATTGAAGCTGCAAGAAATATTTCAGCACCTAATTCAGCATATCAGTTTGAGGTTTTTTGCGGGGACTTTCTGGTGATTGTAATCTGCAAACTCATTTATTGAAGGTCTTAATTATTGAGGGTAAGTGCCAATTTTTTGGTTAATAATTAATGAGCTTTGACCACTTTTTCAAGAAGTCCTCAAGTCTTTTTTTACACTTTGACCCAACCTTATTAACCCTAATATATTAAAAACAAAAGGAAAAGTTGTGCAACCTCCTCTTCCAACCAACGATCATATTCACACATTTTCTTCTCCTCTTTTCTTCTGTTCTTCTCCTCTTCTCTTCTTCTTCTTCTTCTTCTTCCTCCTCCTCCTCCTCCTTGTATTATTATTATTTCTTATGGTTGTTGCTATTGTGTTGGAAAGAAGAAAGGATAGCACTTCTGTTTTTATTTTTTTGGGAATTGAGCAAAAAATCTAAAATTTAGTCAATTTGATATTAAATTTCGTTGGTTTATCACTGGGCATTGCTTGTGAGGTGATTTTCGATCATTTTGGTAAGTCAATACTGTTGTTTTGTGTATATTGCTCATCTAGGTTTTATCTACTATTCTAGTTGAATTCGTTTCAACAACTGCTACATTCGTTTCAGCACCTGTTGCTGAAACAAATGCAGCATGTGGTGAACACAGATCAGCTATTGGATATGTTATAACAATTATTGCATCCAATTTAGTAATTGCTTCACTAATTGCTGTTCATTTTTTAGTAATTGCTGAAATATGCTTCCAGCAACTGTTGTAGGTGTTCTAGCTGTTGTTGTAACAATTGCTGAATATATTCAACAATTGTTACATGAGTTACTGAATGTGTTTCAACAATTGTTAAAAAATATTCAGCAATTGTTGTAGGTGCTCTAGTTGTTGATGCAACAATTGTTGAATATATTTCAACAATTGTTGCATAAGTTATTGAATGTGTTTCATCAATTTTTGAAAAATATTCAGCAACAATTGTAGGTGTTCTGGCTGTTGCTGCAACAATTGCTAAATATATTTCAACAATTATTGCATGAGTTATTGAATGTGTTTCAGCAATTATTGAAAAATATCCATCAACTTTTGTAGGTGCTTCAACTATTGCATTAATTGATGAAGCAATTGTTGAAAATGTTTAAGCAATTGTTTCATCAACTGCAGGCAAAATCAAAATAAAATCATAATCAGTTTCCTTTTGAATCATAATATAGGTACAAATCTTCATTATCAATGATGGATAAAATAACAATAGGCTTAAAAAAATTAATATTAATGTTGAACAAATATTGTTATTGGATGTTTCAGTTCTCAAGAATTTGACAGTAGTAATATTGAATAAATCTTCAACAAGTAAGACATTTGCTTCTGCAATTGTTTCACTTGCTGAAAAATCAATTCTAAGCACTATAATACATCAAAATTACTTTATTTATCATTTAATATGGTTTAGATAATAATTATCAATTAAGTTACTCAATTAATACTGATTATGCGATTAATTAATCGATTTATTATATATTGTGAATAAATTACTGCGTAATTATACAAAATCGCCACCAAAATCAATTTTAAGTACTATAATACATCAAAATTATTTTATTTATCATTTAATATGGTTTATATAATAATTAATAATTAAATTACTCAATTAATGTTGATTACGCGGTTAATTAATCGATTTATTGTATATTATGAATAAATTACTACGCAATTGTACAAAATTGCCGCCAAAATCAATTCTAAGTACTATAATAAAGCTAAATTACTTTATTTATCATTTAATATGATTTAAATAATAATTAATAATTAAATTACTCAATTAATGTTGATTACGCATTTAATTACTTGATTTATTGTTTGTTATGAAAAAAGTATTACGTAATTGTGCAAAATCATCATCAAAATCAACTCTAAGTACTATAATACATCAAAATTACTTTATTTATCATTTAATATAGTTTAGATAATAATTAATTATTAAATTACTCAATTAATGTTGATTACACGTTCAATTACTCGATTTATTGTTTGTCATGAACAAACTACTACGTAACTGTACAAAATCACCGCAAAACTCAACTCTAAGTACTATAAGACATCAAAATTACTTTATTTATCATTTAATATGGTTTAAATAATAATTAACAATCAAATTATTCAATTAATGTTGATTACGCGGTTAATTAATTGATTTATTATCTATTGTGAATAAATTACTACGTAATTGTACAAAATTGCCACCAAAATAAATTCTACGTACTATAATACATAAAAATTACTTTATTTATCATTTAACATGATTTAAATAATAATTAACAATCAAATTACTCAATTAATGTTGATTGATCAACACGTTTGATATTAAGAAAATATCCTACATAGAAAGGAAAAAATAATAACTTTTAATCTTTCGATGAATACATTATCAAACGGTTAATTTCTTGATAGTCATACATTTTTTTTCTTTTAGTCACTAAATTTGATATTTTTTAAAAATTAAATAAAAAAGTATTGATATATCATTTTTATAATTATTTTAATAATCAAGATACAAACTTTTGTAGTGGTTATATTATGTAATTTAATACCAAAAAGATGTTTATGCTGGAAATCTTAAAAGTATTTTTAGAAAAAAAAAAATATTAACTATTCAAACACAATTAATTTTAAATTAGTTCAAAATTTTCTTTCTAAAACATGTTCAAACAAGTTTAACATTTATTATTGTTTGTCAGAAGTTAACCAATAGAAACACTTTGTTTTAAGCAAGCTATATTATATAATCGTGTATATTTTCTATGAATTTGACTAATTTTTTATGTAAATAAAATATGTCTATATTATCAAGTTATTAATTTCTTGATACTCAAATATTGTTTCTTTTTTAGTCACTGTTGACACCCAATTTTTACCCTCCACGACATAAATTAACTATCGAGCTTCTTCGAAATTTTATTGATTCAAAATAATTATTATGTATATTGCATATTTATTTTTTTAAAGATTACTCCGGAGGTTATATTTTTGATTAATCTATAAATTATTTTCAAAGTGAATTTATTTGATGTTTAATATAATTATTTTGTTGCGTTTATTTCAAGAAGCTCTTTAATTAATTTTTATTGATTCCGTCTTGTGGTCAATTTAATCAATTTATTCAAATCGATCACATTTTTAACATATTTTTACCCCCCAAGCCGGCCCCAGCTCCATCCCCTTTTCCTTTTTCCTAATTATTTCGCTCCCCACTCCCCTAACATCTTTTCTAACCCCAACAACCCGTGGGCCCCTCACCCCTACTTTCCCCAATCTTCCTCTTCAAACATTCAAACATACACATAAAAACACAGATACAAAAACTTTCACCCACACCTTCTTCAACACCAAACATACCACGCCCCTTTTTGAATTCAAAATTCAAATCAAAATTTTGAATTTAAATCCCCCAAAATCGCGGAGCAGCCAGCCACCAACGACTCTTTCCCAACAACTCTTTTGAATTTCAATTTCAAATTCGAAAGGAAATACCTTCTTTGCCCTATGTTTTTCCCCCCATTTTGCTCTATTTTTGGCTATAAAAGCTTGAGTTCTTCATTAATGAAGGGGGAGAGAGAGACGGAGGTTTTCAGTTTCGAAAGGGATTTTTTTCGTTTTCTTCACCTTTGGTTTTTAGGGAGACGGAGTTGAGTTTTGAGAAATTATTTTTGAGAATCGAATTGAAAAACCAGGAATAGCCGTTGTCTCTTTAGAATACTAAAAAATTTCCAGAAATAGAGGAGGCCGGATCCCCCAAAGTTTCGCCAGAAAATTTAGAAATTTATTTTAGAATTTCCGTAGTTGCAATTCTGAATCTTAAAGTCGGAATCATCTTGTGGTCGAAACTCGTCGTCAGCTCGTCGTCGTCCCGGGACTCTGCTGTAAACCAGGTAAACAATTTCAACCTTATGTAAATTTCTTCTCGCTTATTCTTCTTCCTCTCGCTGAATCTA
>JBCEWC010006429.1:0-23053 GCA_038996855.1 Solanum aculeatissimum
TTTAATGGTAAATTTTGAAAAGGATATACTGTTGGGATTCCCTTCATCTTTGAGCTTATGTTCAATTTCAATGGATCTTGTGTCCACCAAAATAAATTTAAAATATTTTCGTGTTTTGAATGGATTATCAGTGTCCACATACTTCCTGTTTGTGAACAGAGGTCTGAGCAGATACTTTACTTCATAGTTCTCATATTCCTTGTATAGTGCAAAGATGGGAGATACCTGTAAGGTAATAAAGTCAAAATGTTCCTTTTCTTTAAGGGCTCTAGTCCTTCCTGGATCGACTGCCTCTGCAAAGCTTTCTAAAGCTTTCATGGTATAACTATCTTTGGTTTGTACCGAGGAGAATCGGGATTCTCCAGAAGAGGAATAGGAACATGGTTCAGATTCTTTACAAAAGGGTTTTTTCAAAATAAGTGGTTTTAAGGCTACCACTGGTTGGGATGATGAGGCTGCGGGATATGGTAGTGCCGAAATATGGGTTAGAGTTAGTCCTGGGTTTATGGGCGGTAAACAGGTTAATGCTGAAAATTTATTTTTGCTCTCCATGGGTGGCCGGATGTTGAAAGGTTTGACCATAGGTTTCTTGAAGGAACAACTTAAGAATTATCAAAAAATGACCTCCCTTGAACTAGGAAGTTTTTGGCAAGCTTTGGTTTTCCCTCTCTCAAACCTCCCTCAACAAGAAAACTTGGTAAAAAGGAAAGATCTGGTAAATATGTTAAGAAAAGAAGAAAATCTTCTAAGACAAAGGATAAACCAGAAAAAAGATTTAAAAGAAAATCTTTTAAGAAATCATCCTCTCCATAAGAGACATGCTGGACATGTCATAAAAAGGGACATCACTCTAGAGATTTCCCCAGAAACAAGAAAAAGAAGAAGAAAATCAATCTTCTTGAGGTTGATGAAGAGACAAAAGAAAATCTTTTCTCTATAATAGAAGAAGAGGAATCTGAATCAAAGTCAGAATACAAAGACAGTGATGAAGAATACCTCTATGTCGCTCAAAATTCTGAAGAAGATAAAACTACAGATTGCGACTGTGAAGGTCCATTCTGTTGTGATTCAAAATCCATAAGACTACTTTCTGAAAATACTATTGAAACATTGTTCGCAACCACCGAACATATTAAGGATGATGGAGCCAAGAAAAGGTATTTACTTGAGCTTCAAAAATTAGTCACTCATCAATGACATGAAAAGCCTCAAGTCACTCCTTTTAGCATGAAAGATATCATGAAAAGATTTGATGACAAAAAGGCTCCGTCTCTGGATGACCTTAAAAGAGAAGTCAGAGAGCTTAAAGAGCATTTAAAGGAGGTTAAGATCAAACTTCTTAAAATAGAAACTGACTCTTTGAAAGAAAAGCTTTTTAGAGATATCAACAACCCTACTGAAGGAACTTCAGCTATTACAAATTTTGTCCCAAAATAAGAGCTCGATTCAGACCAAGAGGCTAATCCAAGTATAGATGTGATTACTAGAATTAGGCCTCAAAGCTCTCATATTCGTATTAAGCTTGTTGTTAATGATTTAGTTCTTAACAAGATTTCTTTATTAGACGGTGGAGCAAATCAGAATTGCATTATAGAAGGCTTAATTCCTACCAAGTATCTTCAAAAGGGTACAACAAAATTATATAGCGCTACGGGTGAACGTATAGTCATAAATTATACTTTATCAAATGCAAATATTTGTAGAGATGGTATCTATTCATCAAATGATTTTGTTATACCTAAAAACATTAATGAAGAAATCATTTTGGGAATACCTTTTATTACCCAAATAAAACCATATATAACTGATTTTGATCATGTAAAAACTACCATTCTAGGAAAACATATTTCCTTTCCTTTCATAAAAATCCTTTCTCCTGAAGAAAGTGCTTTTTTACATTAGAAGACTGCTTTTAAAATAAATCTTATTTCTCAACAGACTTGTTTTTTTAAGGATGATATCAAAATCCAAAAAATTGAGCAAATTTTAAAAACCCCGGGAATTGTAACTAAAATTGCCAATCTCCAAAAGAATTTTGAACAAGAAATTTGCTCTGATTTTCCTAATGCTTTTTGGGCCAGAAAAGCCCATACTGTAGATCTACCATATATTGATGGATTCAATGAAAAAACTATTTCTACAAAAGCTAGGCCCATTCAAATGAACCATGAATTAATGGAAATTTACAAAAAGGAAATTAATACTCTTCTGGCTAATAAAATTATTAGACCTTCTAAATCTCCTTGGAGTTGTTCTGCCTTTTATGTTAATAATGCAGCGGAGAAAGAAAGAGGTTCTCCCAAACTCGTTATTAACTATAAACCGCTGAACACTACATTAAAATGGATTAGATATCTAATTTCTAATAAAAGGGATCTTTTGAAAAGAACTTTTAAAGCCAATATTTATATCAAGTTTGATATGAAATCGAGTTTTTGGAAAATTCAAATTTCTGAAAGAGATAAGTATAAAACTGCTTTCAATGTCCCGTTCGGGCAATATGAATGGAAGGTTATACCTTTTGGGTTAAAAAAATGCCCCTTCTGAATTTCAAAATATTATGAATTCCATTTTTAACCATATAAGTCATATGTCCATCATTTATATAGATGATGTGCTAATATTTTTCGAGGACATTGATTCTCATTTTAAACATTTAAACATTTTCTTCAAAATTGTTAAGCATAATGGTCTTGTGGTAAGTGCTAAAAAGATCAAGCTTTTTCTAACTAAAATCAGGTTTCTTGGCCGTGATTTATACCAAGGTACTTATAAACCCATTTGCATAGCCATTGAGTTTTCTGATAAATTTCCTAATATTATTACTGATAACACTCAGTTGCAAAGGTTCTTAGGGAGCCTTAATTATATTGTTGACTTTATCCTTAAAGTTAGGCACATCTGTAAACCCCTGTATGATCGGCTTAAGAAGACCCCTGTCCCCAGGACCAAAGAGCAAACCTCTGCGATAATCAAGGTTAAACATATGGTTAAATATTTACCTTGCTTGGGTATCCCTAACCCTAATTGTTTTATGATTGTTGAAACTGATACATCTGAAGTTGGATATGGAGGAATTCTTAAGCAGAGAAAATCCTCAGAATCATCGGAATTAGTACATTATACTTCAGAAGTCTGGAATTCTGCTCAAAAGAATTATAGTATGGTTAAAAAGGAAATCCCTTCTACAGTTCTTTGTATTACTAAATTTCAAGATGATTTGATCAACAAAGAATTCTTGCTTAGAGTAGATTGCAAATCTGCTAAAGATATCTTACAAAAAGATGTTAAAAATCTTGTTTCTAAACAAATATTTGCTAGGTGGCAAGCCTTGCTATCCAACTGTGATTTCCAGATTGAATATCTCAAGGGAGAAGACAACTCTCTCCCAGATTTTCTAACTAGAGAATTTTTGGAGGGAAAAACATAACGCCAACAAGAGTAAGGCTGTTATCTTCCAACAGTCCCTCAAAAGGGGAAGAAAAGAAAATTATGGTCAAACCTTTCAACATCCAGCCATCCATGAAGAGCCAAAATAAATTTTCAGAATTAGCCTATTTGTCGCCCATAAACCCAGAACTAACTCTAACCCCTTTTTTGGCGCTACCAAGTACGGTAGCCTTATTATCCCGACCAGTGGAAGCCTCCAAACCACTTATTTTGAAAAAATATTTTGTAAAATAATCTGAACCATATTCCTATTCCTCTTTTGGAGGACCCCGATTCTTCTTTGTACAAACCAAAGATAGTTATACCATGAAAGCTCCAGAAAGCTTTGCGGAGGCAGTCGATCCAGGAAGGACTAGAGTCCCTAAAGAAAAGGAAAATTTTACCTTACAGGTATCTCCCATCTTTGCACTAGACAAGGAATATGATAACTATGAAGTAAAGTATCTGCTCAGACCTCTGTTCACAAATAGGAATTATGTGGACACTGATAATCCATTCAAAACACGAAAATATTTTGAAATTATTCTAGTGGACACAGGATCCATTGAAATTGAACATAAGCTCAAAGATGAAAGGAATCCCAACAGTATATCCTTTTAAAAATTTACCATTAAAAAAATCTTGTCTCCTTTCGACTGGTTGGTCGATTATTTACATACTCCTATTAATCTTTCAAGGAAACATAAGTGTCAAACCTTTAATTGGTATGACTATAGAAATGCCTAGTTTAACTTTATTTACCTAAGGCCATCCTCTCACACTTCGTTTGTAAAGTATGGACCAGAGTTGGCAAGGACCACTATCTCCAGATAGTTTTATGAATGGTGGAACTACTTTGGTGGTAACCCACTAGTTATGCCAAAAGCATTTCATGAAAAATACATTTCGTTTCAAATGGAACAAGATATTTCTTCGCTTCCAGAACATATAAAATTATGCAAATATTTCATTGCTACAAGAATTTCTTATATAATCAGTTGGACATTTTTAGTTCATGAATTTGACAGGATCAGATACTTGTCAAAACAAGTATTTGTCAAAGGATGGACTCCATCTCCAAAGGAGATCAATCCGTAGTCACCAAAAAAATCCTCCCAGAAGGATTTTACAAAAAAATCAACTCCTAATGGGTACCTAAAAAGAAGATTGCAAAAAGACTTGTCAGAAATAGATGATGATCCCAATGAAGAAGCAATCATGAAATTGCTAGATGAAGCCTCCTCACAAAGTGACAATAATGGAGATATGCTAAAACTAAAAGGATTGACATAATCTTATCATGACCCCTTCTATGATTAATCCTGATTGAGGTTATTAAAAACCAGAATAATCAGTCTCCTAGATAGAGGTTCATAGAACCGAAATTATCAAAGGGAAAAATAGAGGTTCAAAGAACCAAAATTATTTTGATTAATCATTCGGGTAGTCTTAATAGACCCATCTCCATCACAATTACTAAAGATTGTCTCCAGGATGTCTCAAAAGAAATAAAGATAATGCTCCATTATTAGGAGTGGACCCTGCTATCCAGATAAGAAGATTAGATCTTATCCCTTCTACCAATCAGGAGGTACAACGTAGATTCCACCTTATCTCTTAAGGTCTATATAAAGACCCCTTGTAAAACTTAAGAGGCATCAGAAAAAATTGTATGCAACTTTCTTTTAGTCTCTCTTTATTTCTCTCTCAAGAATTTGTAATAAGCTTCCTCTTTACAATATAATTTAGTCTCTATTGTGAGTATCTCTTTTCTTTTCGCATATTTTCTGCATAAATGATCTATAAAATGGTATCGCGTTTTGAGAGGTTCAAATTTGGGTCGGATCTTTATTCAATTTTTGAAGGGTTCAGATCTCGATCGGCCCATTATTCGAGTTTCAAGCGGTTTGAATTTGGGTTTGGGTTTAGGTTACCATTCGAGTTGGTAAAATACGACGTTGTACAAAAATCAAAAGAGCATATTCATGAGTGCACGTATTACATCACATGCATTTACACTACTTTTGTTATTTAAAATTCTTGTATGCTATATTATTCGTACTAATATAAACTCAATTATTAGTTCGAATTCGGGTCGGCCTGTTATTCGGGTTTTGAGTAGTTCAAATTCTGGTTGGCTCGTTATTCGGGTTTGGAGAAGTTCAGATCTGGGTTGGCCCATTATTGGGGTTTCCAGCAGTTCGGATTTGGGTCAGCCCGTTGATCGGGTTTCAAGCGGTTTGGATTTGGGTCGGGTCTTTATTCAAGTTTTGAGGGGTTCGGATCCTGGTCGGCCAGTTATTTTGGTTTCGAGCGGTTCGAATTCGGGTTGGGTTACTATCAAGTTGGTAACGTGCGACGTTGCGTAAAAATCAAAAGAGCGTATTCATGAGTGCACGCATTACATCACATATGTTTACACTACTTCTGTTATTTATAATTCTTGTATGCTATGTAATATACACTCGATTATTAGTTTGGATTCGGGTCGGCCTGTTATTCGAGTTTCAAGCAGTTTAAATTCGGGTTGGCTCATTATTTATGTTTCAACAGTTCAGATTCGAATTGGCCCGTTATTATGGTTTGGAACGGTTCAGATTTGGGTCGGCCCGTAGATCGAGTTTCAAGCGGTTTGGATTTGATCGGGTCTTTATTCGGGTTTCGAGGGGTTCGGATCTTGGTTAGCCCGTTATTTGGGTTGGTAACATGCGACGTTGGTCAAAAATCAAAAGAGTATATTCATGAGTGCTCGCATTACATCACATGCGTTTACACTACTTCTGTTATTTAGAATTCCTGTATGCTATATTATTCGTACTAATATACACTCGATTATTAGTTTGGATTTAGGTCAGACTGTTATTCGGGTTTTGAGCAGTTCGAATTTGGGTCGACTTGTTATTCGGGTTTTGACCAGTTTGGATTTGGGTAGGCCTGTTATTCAGGTTTTGAGCGGTTCGAATTTGGTTCGGCTTGTTATTCAGGTTTCGAGCAGTTCGGATCTGGGTCGGCCCGTTATTGGGGTCTTGAGCGATTCAGATTTGGGTCGGCCCTTTGATCGGGTTTCGAGCGGTTCGGATTCGGGTCAGTCTTTATTCGATTTTCAAGGGGATCGGATCCCGGTCAGCCCGTTATTCACGTTTTGAGCGGTATGAATTTGGATTTTGATTTTGATTACTATTCGGGTTGGTAACAAGCGAAGTTGCGCAAAAATCAAAACAGTGTATTCATGAATGCACACATTATATCACATGTGTTTACACTACTTCTGTTATTTAAAATTTTCAGTTATTTAAATTTTTGTATGCTATATTATTCGTACTAATATACACTCGATTATTAGTTTGGATTAGGGCCGACCTGTTATTTTTGTTTAGAGCGGTTCGAATTCGGGTAAGCTCATTATTCGAGTCTCGAGCAGTTTTGATCCGGGTTGGCTCGTTATTGGGGTTTCAAGTGATTCGAATTCAGGTCGGCTCATTGATCGGGTTTTGAGTGGTTTGGATTCGAGTCGGGTCTTTAATCAGGTTTCGAGGGGTTCAGATCCCAGTTGGCCCATTATTCGAGTTTTGAGCAATTTAGATTCGGGTTTGGGTTACTATTCGGGTTGGTAACATGCCGCGTGCATAAAAATCGAAAGAGCGTATTAATGAGTACACACATTACATCACATGCGTTTACACTACTTCTGTTATTTAAAATTCTTGTATGCTATATTATTCGTACTAATATACATTCGATTATTAGTCTAGATTCGGGTCGGCCTGTTATTTGGGTTTTGAGCGGTTCAAATTCAGGTCGGCTCATTATTCAGATTTCGAGCAGTTCAGATTCGGGTCAGCCCGTTATTGGGGTTTCAGCAGTTTGGATTCGGATCGGCCTATTGATCGAGTTTCGAACAGTACGGATTCGGGTTGGGTCTTTATTCAGGTTTCAAGGGGTTCAGATCCCGGTCGGCCCGTTATTTGGGTTTTGAGCGATTTGGATTCAGGTTTGGGTTACTCTTCAAATTGGTAACATGCGACATTGCGCAAAAATCAAAAGAAATTATTCATGAGTGCACGCATTACATCACATGCATTTACACTACTTCTATTATTTAAAATTCTTGTATGCTATATTATTTGTACTAATATACACTCGATTATTAGGTTGGATTCGGGTCGGCCTCTTATTTGAGTTTCGAGCGATTTGAATTTGGGTCGGCCCGTTATTTAGGTTTCGAGCAATTTGGATTCGTGTCGGCCCGATATTAGGGTTTCGAGTGGTTCGAATTTAGGTTGGCGCGTTGATCAGGTTTCAAGCTGTTCAGATTTGAGTCTGATCTTTATTCGGGTTTCGAGGGGTTCAGATCCTGGTCAGCCCGTTATTCAGGTTTTGAGCGGTTCAGATTAGGGTTTGGGTTACTATTCGGGTTAGTAACATGCGACGTTGCACAAAAATAAAAAATAGCGTATTCATGAGTGCACATATTACATCACATGTGTTTACACTACTTCTGTTATAAATATTTTTATGCTATATTATTCATACTAATATATACTAGATTATTAATTTGGATTAGGGTCGGCCTGTTATTTGGGTTTCGAGCAGTTCAAATTTGGGTCGGCTCATTATTCGAGTCTCGAGCAGTTTGGATCAAGGTTGACCCATTATTGGGGTTTCAAGAGGTTCAGATTTGGGTCGACCCGTTGATAGGGTTTCGAGCGGTTTTGATTTGGGTCGGGTCTTTAATCGGGTTTTGAGGGGATTCGATCCCGGTCGGCCCGTTATTCAGGTTTCGAGCGATTTGGATTCGGATTTGAGTTATTATTTTGGTTGGTAATATGTGACGTGTGCAAAAATCAAAAGAGCATATTCATGAGTGCACACATTACATCACATGCGTTTAAACTACTTCTGCTATTTAAAATTCTTGTATGCTATATTATTCCTACTAATATATATTCAATTATTAGTCTGTATTCGGGTTGGCCTGTTATTCGAGTTTTGAGAGGTTCGAATTCAGTTCGGCTCATTATTCATATTTCAAGCAGTTCGAATCCAGGTCAGCCCGTTATTGGGGTTCAAGCGGTTTTGATTCGGTTTGGCCCATTGATCGGGTTTCGAGTGTTTCAGATTCGAGTTGGGTCTTTATTCGGATTTCAAGGGGTACGGATCCTGGTCGGCTCGTAATTTTGGTTTCAAGCAATTTGGATTCGGGTATGGGTTGCTCTTCGAGTTGGTAACATGCGACGTTGTGCAAAAATCAAAAAAGCGTATTCATGAGTGCACGCATTACATCACATGCGTTTACACTACTTATGTTCTTTAAAATTCTTGTATGCTATATTATTTGTACTAATATACACTCGATTATTAGCTTAGATTCGGGTCGGTCTGTTATTCATATTTTGAGCGGTTTCAATTTGGGTCGGCTCGTTATTCGGGTTTCAAGTAGCTCGGATTCGGGTCGGCCCATTATTATGGTTTTGAGTGGTTTGGATTCGGCTTGGCCCATTGATCGGATTTGAAGCGGTTCGGATTTGGGTCAGATCTTTATTCGGGTTTTGAGGGGTTCGGATCCCGATCAGCCCGTTATTCAGGTTTGGAGCGGATCAGATTTGGGTTTGGGTTACTATTCGGGTTGGTATTCTGCGACCCTGCGTAAAAATTAAAAGAGCGTATTCATGAGTGCACGCATTACATCACATGCGTTTACACTACTTCTGTTATTTAAAATTCTTGTATGCTATATTATTCGTACTAATATACACTCGATTATTAGTTTAGATTCGGGTCGCCCTGTTATTCGGGTTTCGAGCGGTTCAAATTCGGGTAGGCTCGTTATTCGAGTTTCGAGTAGTTTAGATCTGAGTTGGCCCGTTATTGGGTTTCAACCTGTTCGGATTCTAATTGGCCCATTGATCAGGTTTCGAGCGATTCATATTTAGGTCGGGTCCTTATTTGGGTTTTGAGGTGTTCGGATCCCAGTTGGCCCGTTATTCAGATTTCGAGTGGTTCTGATTCGGTTTTAGGTTACTATTCGGGTTGGTAACATGCGACATTGAGCAAAAATAAAAAAAGAGTATTTATGAGTGCACACATTACATCATATGCATTTACACTATTTTTGTTATTTAAAATTCTTGTATGCTATATTATTCATATATACACTCGATTATTAGCTTGGATTCAGGTAGGCCCGTTATTCGGGTTTTCGACGGTTCGAATTTGGATTGGCTCGTTATTCAGGTTTTATGCAGTTCGGATCTGGGTCAGCCCGTTATTGAGGTTACGAGCGGTTCAGATTCAGGTCCGCCCATTGATAAGGTTTTGGGGGTCTCAGATTTGGGTCGAGTCTTTATTCGGGTTTCGAAGCGTTCGGATCTCGATTGGCCCTTTATTTGAGTTTTGAGCGGTTTGGATTTGGTGTGGGTTACAATTCGTGTTTGTAACATATGACATTGCGCAAAAATCAAAAGAGCGTATTCATTAGTGCACACATTACATCACATGCGTTTATACTACTTCTTTTATTTAAAATTCATGTATGCTATATTATTCATACTAATATACACTCGATTATTAGTTTGGATTCGGGTCGGCCTATTATTCAAGTTTTGAGAGGTTCAAATTTGGGTAGACTCATTATTCGGGTTTTGAGCATTTCAAATCTTGGTCGCCCCGTTATTGAGGTTTCGAGCAGTTCGAATTCGGGCCAGCCCGTTGATCGGGTTTCGAGTGGTTCGGGTTTGGGACTGGTCTTTATTCGGGTTTCGAGGGATTCAGATCTCGGTCGGCCCGTTATTCGGGTTTTGAACGGTTCAGATTTGGGTTTGAGTTACTATTTGGGTTTGTAAAATGCAATGTTGTGCAAAGTGCACACATTACATCACATGCGTTTACACTACATCTGTTATTTAAAATTCTTGTATGCCTTATTATTCATACAAATATACACTCAATTATTAGTTTGGATTCGGGTCGGCCTGTTATTTGGGTTTCAAACGGTTCGAATTCAGGTCGGTTTGTTATTCGGGTTTTGAGCAGTTCAGATCTGGGTTAGCCCATAATTGAAGTTTTGAACGGTTCAGATTCAGGTCGGCATGTTGATTGGGTTTTGAGCTGTATGGATTAGATTTGGGTCTTTATTTGGGTTTCGAGGGGTTCGAATCCCGGTCGGCCTGTTATACGGATTTCGAGCGATTGGGATTCAGGTTTACGTTACTATTCAGTTTGGTAACATGCGACGTTGCGCAAAAATCAAAAGAGCGTATTCATGAGTGCACACATTACATCACAGGTGTTTACACTACTTCTGTTATTTAAAATTCTTGTATGCTATATTATTCATTCTAATATACACTTGATTATTAGTTTGGATATGGGTCAGACTGTTATTCAGGTTTTGAGCAGTTCATATTTTGGTTGGCTCATTATTCGAGTTTCGAGCAGTTTAGATCTGGGTCGGCCCGTTATTGGGTTTGGAGCGGTTCAGATTCGGGTCGACCCATTGATCGGTTTGCGACCAGTTCAGATTTAGGTCATGTCTTTATTCAGGTTTCGAGGGGTTCAGATCCCGATCGGTCCGTTAGTCGGGTTTTGACCTGGTTGGATTCAGGTTGATTACATGCGACGTTGCGCAAATATCAAAAGAGCGTATTCATGAGTGCTCGCATTACATCATATGCATTTACACTACTTCTGTCATCTAAAATTCTTGTATGCTATATTATTCGTACTAATATACACTTGATTATTAGTTTCGATTCGGGTTGGCCTGTTATTCATCTTTCAAGCGGTTCAATTTCAGGTCGACTTGTTATTCGGGTTTCGAGCAGTTTGGATCTGGTCTGCCCATTATTGGGATTTTGAGCGGTTCGGATTTGGGTCGGCCCGTTGATCGAGTTTCATGCAATTCGGATTTGGGTTGGGTCTTTATTCGGGTTTTGAGGGTTTAGATCCCGGTCGACCCATTATTCGGTTTTGAAGTGATTCAAATTCGGGTTTGGGATACTATTCAGGTTGGTAACATGGGATGTTGCTCAAAATTCAAAAGAGCATATTCTTGAGTGCACACGTTACATCACATGCGTTTAGACTACTTCTGTTATTTAAAATTCTTGTATGCTATATTATTTATACTAATATACACTCAATTATTAGTTTGGATTCGGGTCGGCCTGTTATTCGTGTTTCGAGCGATTCAAATTTGGGTCAGCTCATTATTTAAGTTTCGAGCAGTTCGGATTCGGGTCGGCCCTTTATTGGGGTTTTGAGTGGTTTGTATTTAGGTCGGGTCTTTATTCAGGTTTCAAGGGGTTCGGATCCCGGTCGGCCCGTTATTTGAGTTTTGAGTGGTTCGGATTCGGGTTTGGGTTACTATTTGGGTTGGTAACATGCGACGTTACAAAAAGTGCACGCATTACATCACATGCATTTACACTACTTCTGTTATTTAAAATTCTTGTATGTCATATTATTCGTACTAACATACACTTGATTATAAGTTTGGATTCAGGTCGGCCTGTTATTCGGGTTTTTATCGGTTCGAATTCGGGTCTGCTCATTATTCAAGTTTCGAGCATTCGGGTATGGGTCGGCCCGTTATTGAGGTTTTAAGCATTTTGGATTTGGGTCGGCCCGTGGGTTTCGAGCGGTTTGAATTTGGGTTGGTTCTTTATTCGCGTTTCGAGGGGTTTAGATCTCGGTCGGCCCATTATTCAGGTTTCGAGCGGTACAAATTTGGGTTTGGGTTACTATTCATGTTGGTAACACGCGACATTGCGCAAAAATCAAAAGAGTGTATTCATGAGTGTATGCATTACATCACATACGTTTACACTATTTTTGTTATTTAAAATTCTTGTATGCTATATTATTCATACTAATATACACTCAATTATTTGTTTGGATTTGAGTCAACCTGTTATTCAGGTTTCAAGCTGTTCGAATTCAGGTCTGCTCATTTTTCGAGTTTCGAGCAGTTCAGATCCAGGTCGGCACGTTATTAGGGTTTCGAGTGGTCCAGATTCAGGTCAGCTCGTTGATCGGGTTTTGAGTAGTTTAGATTAGGGTTGGGTCTTTATTCGAGTTTCGAGGGGTTCAAATCCCGATCGGCCCGTTATTCGGGTTCGAGCGGTTCGGATATGGGTTCGGGTTACTATTCGGGTTGGTAATATGCGACGTTGCACAAAAATTAAAAGAGCATATTCATGAGTGCACACATTACATCACATGCATTTACACTACTTTTGTTATTTAAAATTCTAGTATGTAATATTATTCGTACTAATATACACTTGATTATTAGTTTGGATTTGGGTCGGCCTATTATTCGGGTCTCAAGCGGTTCGAATTTGGGTCGGCTCGTTATTTGGGTTTTGAGCAGTTCGAATCCAGGTCGGCCCATTATTGTGGTTTCGAGCGGTTCAGATTCAGGTTGACCTATTGATCAGGTTTCAAGCGGTTCGGATTCGCGTCGGGTCTTTATTCAGGTTTCGAGGGGATAAGATCTTGATTGGTCCATTATTCAAGTTTTGAGTTGTTTGGATTCGGGATTGGGTTACTATTCAGGTTGGTAACTTGCGACGTTGGGAAAAAATCAAAAGAGCGTATTCATGAGTGCACGTATTACATCACATGCGTTTACACAACTTCTGTTATTTAAAATTCTTGTTTGTTATATTATTAGTACTAATATACACTCAATTATTAGTTTGGAATCGGGTCGGCCTTTTATGCGGGTTTCGAATGGTTCAAATTCAGGTAGGCTCATTTTTCAGGTTTTGAGTAGTTCGGATCCTGGTTGGCCCGTTATTGGGGTTTTAAGCGGTTTGGATTCGGGTTGACCCGTTGACTGGGTTTCGAGCGGTTCGGATTCAGGTCGAGTATTTATTTGGATTTCGAGGGGTTTGGATCCCGGTCGGCCCATTATTCAGGTTTTGAGCAGTTCAGATTTGGGTTTGCATTACTATTCGGTTGGTAACATGCGAATTTACGCAAAAATTAAAAGAGCATATTCATGAGTGCACGCATTACATCAAATGTGTTTACACTAATTTTGTCATTTAAAATTCTTATATGCTATATTATTCATACTAATATACACGCGATTATTAGTTTGGATTCAGGTCGGCTTGTTATTCGGGTTTTGATCGGTTCGAATTCAGGTCTGCTCATTATTCGAGTTTCGAGAATTTAGGTCTGGGTCGGCCCGTTATTGAAGTTTCGAGCAGTTCGGATTCGGTCGGCCCATTGATTGGGATTCGAGCGGTTCAAATTTGGGTTGGGTCTTTATTTTAGTTTCGAGGCGATTAGATCCTGGTCGGCTCATTATTTGGGTTTCAAGCGGTATAAATTCGGGTTTGACTATTTGGGTTGGTAATATGCGATGTTGCACAAAAATCAAAGGAGCGTATTCATGAGTGAACGCATTACATCACATGCGTTTACAGTACTTATGTTATTTAAAATTCTTGTATGCTATATTATTCGTTACTAATATACACTCGATTATTTGTTTGGATTCAGGTCGGCCTGTTATTCAAGTTTTGAGCGGTTCGAATTCAGGTCTACTCATTATTCGAGTTTTTAGCAGTTCGGATCCAGGTCGGCCCGTTATTGAGGTTTCGGGTGGTTCAGATTCGAGTCGGCTTGTTGATCGGGTTTCAAGCGGTTCGGATTAGGGTCGGGTCTTTATTCACATTTCGAAGGGTTCAGGTCCTGGTCGACCCGTTATTCGAGTTTTGAGAGGTTCGGATTCGAGTTTAGGTTACTATTCGGGTGGGTAACATGCGATGTTGCGCAAAAATCAAAAGAGCGTATTCATGAGTGCACGCATTACATCACATGCATTTACACTACTTCTGTTATTTAAAATTCTTGTATGCTATATTATTCGTACTAATATGCACTTAATTATTAATTTGAATTCGGGTCGACCTGTTATTCGAGTTTCGAGCGGTTTGAATTTGGGTAAGCTTGTTATTTGGGTTTCAAGCAGCTCGGATCCAGGTCGGCACGTTATTTGGGTTTCGAGTGGTTCAGATTCGAGTTGGCTCGTTGATTAGGTTTTGAGAGGTTCGGATTAGAGTCGGGTCTTTATTCGCATTTCGAGTGGTTCAAATCCTGATCGGCCCATTATTCAGGTTTGAGCGGTTTGGATATGGGTTTGGGTTACTATTCGGGTTGGTAACATGCGACGTTGCGCAAAAATCAAAAGAGCGTATTCATGAGTGCACACATTACATCACATGCATTTACACTACTTTTGTTATTTAAAATTCTAGTATGTAATATTATTCGTACTAATATACACTCGATTATTAGTTTGGATTCGGGTCGTCCTGTTATTTGGGTTTCGAGCGGTTCGAATTTGGGTCGGCTCGTTAAACGGGTTTCGAGCAGTTCGAATCCAGGTCGGCCCATTATTGTGATTTCTAGCGGTTCAAATTCAAGTTGGCCCATTGATCAGGTTTTAAGCGGTTCGGATTCGCGTCGGGTCTTTATTCAGGTTTCGAGAGGATAAGATCCTGATAGGCCCATTATTCGAGTTTTGAGTTGTTTGGATTCGGGATAGGGTTACTATTCAGGTTGGTAACTTGCGACGTTGGACAAAATTCAAATGAGTGTATTCATGAGTGCACGCATTACATCACATGTGTTTACACAACTTCTGTTATTTAAAATTCTTGTTTGTTATATTATTAGTACTAATATACACTCGATTAGTAGTTTAGAATCGGGTCGGCCTTTTATACGGGTTTCGAGCGGTTCGAATTCAGGTAGGCTCATTTTTTGGGTTTCGAGTAGTTTGGATTTGGGTCGGCCCGTTATTGGGGTTTCAAGCGATTTAGATTCGGGTCAACCTGTTGACCAGGTTTCAAGCGGTTTGGATTCGGGTCGGGTCTTTACTCGGGTTTCGAAGGGTTTGGATCCCAGTCGGCCCATTTTTCAGGTTTCAAGCAGTTCAGATTTGGATTTGCGTTACTATTCGGTTGGTAACATGCGATGTTACGCAAAAATCAAAAGAGTGTATTCATGAGTGCACGCATTACATCAAATGTGTTTACACATATTCTGTCATTTAAAATTCTTATATGCTATATTATTCGTACTAATATACACGCGATTATTAGTTTAGATTCGGGTCGTCCTGTTATTCGGGTTTCGATCGATTTGAATTCAGGTCTGCTCATTATTCGAGTTTCAAGAATTTGGGTCTGGGTCAGCCTGTTATTGGGGTTTCGAGCGGTTCGTATTCTGGTCGGTCCATTGATTAGGTTTCAAGCGGTTTAGATTTGGGTCGGGTCTTTATTTGGGTTTTGAGGGGTTTAGATCCTGGTTGGCTCATTATTTGGGTTTCGAGTGGTACGAATTTGGGTTTGGGTGACTATTCGGGTTGGTAACATGCGATGTTGCGCAAAAATTAAAGGAGCGTATTCTTGAGTGCATACATTACATCACATGCGTTTACACTACTTCTGTTACTTAAAATTCTTGTATGCTATACTATTCGTACTAATATACACTCGATTATTTGTTTGGATTCGGGTCAACCTGTTATTCAAGTTTCGAGCGGTTCAAATTCAGGTCTACTCATTATTCGAGCTTCGAGTAATTCGGATCCAGGTCGGCCCGTTATTAGGGTTTTGAGTGGTTCAGATTTGGGTCGGGTCTTTATTCGCGTTTCGAGGGGTTCAGATCTTAGTCGGCCTGTTGTTCGAGTTTTGAGAGGTTCCGTTTTAGGTTACTATTTGGGTGGGTAACATGTGATATTGCGGAAAAATCAAAAGAGCGTATTCATGAGTGCACGTATTACATCACATGCATTTACACTACTTCTGTTATTAAAAATTCTTCTATGTTGTATTATTCATACTAATATGCACTCGATTATTAGTTTGAATTTGGGTTAGCCTGTTATTCGAGTTTCGAGCAGTTTTAATTTGGGTAAGCTTGTTATTTGGGTTTCAAGCAGCTCAGATCAAGGTCAGCCCGTTATTGGGGTTTCAAGCGGATCGGATTTGGGTCAGCCCCTTGATCGGGTTTCCAGCGATTTGGATTTGGGTCGGGTGTTTATTCAAGTTTTGAGGGGTTTGAATCCCGGTCGACCTGTTATTCAAGTTTCGAGTAGAAAGATTTAGGTTTGGGTTACTATTCGGGTTGACAACATGCGACATTGCACAAAATTGAAAGAGTATATTGATGTGTGCACACATTAAATCACATGTGTTTACACTACTTCTGTTATATAAAATTCTTGTATGCTATATTATTCGTACTAATATACACTCGATTATTAGTTTGGATTTGGGTCGGACTGTTATTTGGGTTTCAAGAGGTTCGAATTTGGGTCATTTCATTATTCGAGTTTCGAGCAGTTCGGATCAGGGTCAGCCCGTTATTGGGGTTTTAAGCAGCTCGGATTCGGGTCATCCTATTGATTGGGTTTTGAGTTGTTCGGATTCGAATCGGGCTTTATTTGGGTTTCGAGGGGTTTGGATCCCGATTGGCCCATTATTTGGGTTTCGAGCGATTCAGATTTAAATTTGGGTTGATATACTGGTTGGTAACATACGACATTGCGCAAAAATCAAAAGAGCATATTCATGAGTGCACGCATTACATAACATGCGTTTACACTACTTCGATTATTTAAAATTCTTGTATGCTATATTATTCGTACTAATATACACTCGATTATTAGTTTGGATTTGGGTCGGCCTGTTATTCAGTTTTCGAGCGGTTAAAATCTGGGTTGGCTCGTTATTCGAGTTTCAAGCAGTTCGGATCCAGGTCGGCCTGTTATTGGGGTTTCAAGCGGTTCAGATTCGAGTTGGCCCACTGATCGAGTTTTGAGCCGTTTGAATTCGGATCAGGTCTTTATTTAGGTTTCGAGAGTTTGGATCCCGATCGGCCCGTTATTTGGGTTTCTAGTGATTCGGATTTGGGTTTGGGTTACTATTTGAGTTGGTAACATACGACGTTGTGCATAAATAAAAAAAGTGTATTCATGAGTGCACGCATTACATCACATGCATTTACAATACTTTTGTTATTTAAAATTTTTGTATGCTATATTATTCGTACTAATATACTCTCGATTATTAGTTTGGATTTGGGTCGGCCTGTTATTCGAGTTTCGAGCGGTTCGAATTTGGGTCGGCTCGTTATTCGAATTTTGAGCAGTTCGGATCCGAATGGCCCATTATTGGGGTGTCGAGCGGTTAGGATTCGGGTCAGCCCGCTGATTGGGTTTCGAGTGGTTCAAATTTGGGTCAGGTCTTGATTTAGTTTTCGAGAGTTTGGATCCCGATCGGCCCATTATTCGAGTTTCGAGCGGTTTGGATTCGGTATTAGGTTACTATTCGAGTTGATCATGTACGGCATTGTTTAAAAATCAAAAGAGTGTAATCATGAGTGCACACATTACATCACATGCATTTACAATACTTATGTTAATTAAACTTCTTGTATGGTAAATTATTCGTACTAATATACTCTCGATTATTAGTTTGGATTTGGGTCAGACTGTTATTCGGGTTTTGAGCGGTTCGAATTCGGGTTGGCCTGCTGATTGGGTTTCGAGCGGTTTGGATTCGGGTTGGGTCTTTATTCGGGTTTTGTGGGGTTCGGATCTCGGTCAGCCCATTATTCGGGTTTCAAGTGGCTCATATTCGTGTTTGGGTTACTATTTGGCTTGGTAACATGCGATGTTGCACAAAAATCAAAAGAGCGTATTCATGAGTACACGCATTACATCACATGCGTTTACACTACTTTTGTTATTTAAAATTCTTGTATGCTATATTATTCGTACTAATATACACTGGATTATTAGTTTGGATATGGGTCGGCCTGTTATTCAGGTTTCGAGCGGTTTGAATATGGGTCGGCTCGTTGTTCGGGTTTCAAGTAGTTCGCATTTGGGTCGCCAGGTTATTTGGGTTAAGAGTGGTTTCAGATTTGGGTCAGCCCGCTGATCGGGTTTCGAGCGGTTCAGATTCGGGTCGGGTCTTTATATGAGGTTTGAGCGGTTTGGATCTTGGTCGGCCCGTTATTCAGGTTTCGAGAGGTTTAGATTCGGGTTTGGGTTACTATTCATGTTGGTAACATGCGATGTTGCACAAAAATCTAAAGAGCGTATTCATGAGTGCACGCATTACATCACATGCGGTTACACTTCTTCTGGTATTTTAATTCTTATATGCTATATTATTCGATACTAACATACACTCAATTATTAGTTTGGATTCAGGTCGGCCTGTTATTCACCTTTCCAAAGGTTAAAATTTGGGTCAGCTCATTATTCAGGTTTCAAGCAGTTCGGATCTAGGTCGGCCCGTTATTGGTGTTAGGAGTGGTTCATATTCGGGTCGGCCCGCTGATCCGGTTTCAAGTAGTTCTGATTCAGGTCGGGTCTTTATTCGAGTTTCGAGGGGTTCGGATCCCGGTTGGTTCTTTATTTAGGTTTCGAGCAGTTTGGGTTTGGGTTACTATTCAGGTTGGTAACATGCGACGTTGCGCAAAAATAAAAAACTATATTCATGAGTGCACGCATTACGTCACATGCGTTTACACTACTTCTGTTATTTAATATTCTTATTTGCTACATTATTCGTACTAATATACACTCGATTATTAGTTTGGATTCGGGTCGACCTGTTATTCGGGTTTTGAGTGGTTCAAATTCGGGTCCGCTCATTATTCAGGTTTTGAGCAGTTTGGATCCGGGTCGATCCGTTATTGAGGTTTTGAGTGGTTCAGATTTGGGTTAGCCCGCTGATTGGGTTTCGAGCAGTTCGGATTTGGGTCGGGTCTTTATTTGGGATTCGAGGGGTTCGGATCCCTGTCAGCTCGTTATTCAGGTTTCGAGCGGTTTGGATTCGGGTTTGGGTTACAATTCGGGTTTGTAACATGCGACGTTCAGAAAAAATCAAAAGAGCGTATTCATGAGTGCATGCATTACATCTCATGCGTTTACACTACTTCTGTTATTTAAAATTCTTATATGTTATATTATTCGTACTAATATACACTCTATTATTAGTTTGAATTCGAATCAGCTCGTTATTTTAGTTTTAAGCAGTTCGGATCTGAGTCAGCCCATTTTTAGGGTTTTGAGCGGTTCTGATTCAAATAGGCCCGCTGATCGGGTTTCGAGCGATTCAAATTCGAGTCGGGTCTTTGTATGGATTTCGATGGTTTTGGATCCCGGTTGGCCCGTTACTCTGGTTTCGAGTGGATCAGATTAGGGTTTGGGTTACTATTCAGGTTGGTAACATGCGACGTTGCGCAAAAATCAAAAGAGCGTATTCATGAGTGTACGTATTACATCACATGTTTTTACACTATTTCATTTATTTAAAATTCTTGTGTGCTATATTATTCGTACTAATATACACTTGATTATTAGTTTTGGTTTGGGTCAGCCTTTTATTCGAGTTTCGAGCGGGTCAAATTCGAGTCGGCTCGTTATTCGGGTTTCAAGCAGTTCAGATCCAAGTCGCCATTTAATGGGATTTCGAACGGTTCGAATTCAGGTCATCCCGTTGATCAGGTTTCGAGTGGTTCAGATATGGGTCGGGTCTTTATTCTGGTTTCGAAGGGTTTGAATCTTGGTCGACCCGTAATTCGGGTTTTGAGTGGTTTGGATTCGAGTTTGGGTTACTATTCGGGTTGGTAACATGCGACATTGCGCAAAAATTAAAAGAGTATATTCATGAGTGCACGCGTTACATCACATGCGTTGACACTACTTCTGTTATTTAAAATTCTTGTATGCTATATTATTTGTACTAATATACACTCAATTATTCATTTGGATTTGGGTCGGCCTATTATTTGGATTTCGAGCAGTTCAAATTTTGGTTGGCTCCTTATTCGAGTTTTGAGTAGTTCGAATTCGGGTAGGCCCGTTATTAAGGTTTCGAAAGGTTCGGATTTGGGTTGGCCCATTATTCGGGTTTTAAGCGGTTCGAATTCAGGTTTGGGTTACTATTAGGGTTGGTAACATGCAACGTTGGGCAAAAATCAAAAGAGTGTATTCATGAGTGCATGCATTTCATCACATGCGTTTACACTACTTTTGTTATTTAAAATTCTTGTATGCTAAATTATTCGTACTAATATACACAATTATTAGTTTAGATTCGGGTCGGCCTATTATTCAGATTTCGAGTGGTTTAAATTTGGGTCGGTCCATTATTGAGGTTACAAGCGGTTCAGATTTGGGTATGCTCGCTGATCGGGTTTTGAGCGGTTCAGATTCGGGATGGGTCTTTATATGGGTTTTAAGGGGTTCGGATCCCGTTCGGCCCGTTATTCAAGTTTCGAGTAGTTCGTATTCGGGTTTGGGTTTCTATTGAGGATGGTTAACATGCGATGTTGCACAAAAATTAAAACACATATCCATGAGTGCACGCATTACATCACATGCATTTACACTACTTCTGTTATTTAAAATTCTTGTTTGCTATATTATTCGTACTAATGTACACTCGATTATTAGTTTGGATTCGGGTCGGCCTGTTATTCGGATTTCGAGCAGTTCGAATTCGGGGCGCCTTGTTATTCGAGTTTCGAGCGGTTTGGATCCGGGTTGGCCCGTTATTGGGGTTTTTAATGGTTCGGATTCGGGTCGGCCTGCTGATCGTGTTTTGAGTGATTTGGATTCAAGTCAGATCTTTATTCGAGTGTCGTAGGGTTGGGATCCTGGTCGTCCTATTATTCGGGTTTCAAGAGGTTTGGATTCGGGTTTGGGTTACTATTCGGCTTGGTGACATGCGATGTTGCGCAAAAATTAAAAATGTGTATTCATGAGTGCACGCATTACATCACATGCGTTTACACTGCTTCTGTTTTTTAACATTGTTGTATGCTATATTATTCGTACTAATATACACTCGATTATTAGTTTGGATTCGGGTCGGCCTTTTATTCTGGTTTCGAGCGGTCTGAATTTTGGTTGGCTCGTTATTCGGGTTTCAAGCAGTTTGGATTTGGGTCGACTCGTTATTACGGTTACGATTGGTTCGGATTGAGGTTGGCTCGCTTATCGGGTTTTGAGCAGTTTGGTTTTGGGTCAGGTCTTTATTCGGAATTCGAGGGGTTCGAAACTCGATCAACATGTTATTCGGGTTCGGGTGGTTCAGATTTGAGTCTGGCTTAATATTCAGATTGGTAACATTCGATGTTGCACAAAAATCAAAATAACGTATTCATGAGTCCATGAATTACATCACATGCGTTTACACTACTTCTGTTATTTAAAATTCTCGTATGATATATTATTCGTACTGATATACACTCGATTATTAGTTTGGATTTGGGTTAGCTTGTTATTTGGAATCTGAGCGGTTGGAATTCGAGTTGGCTCGTTATTTGGTTTTCAAGTGGTTTAGATTTGGGTCGGCCCGTTATTGGGGTTTCGAACAGTTCAGATTTTAGTTGGCCCGTTGATAAGGTTTTGAGCGGTTCGGATTCAGATCGGGTCTTTATTCTGGTTTTGAGGTGTTCGGATACCGGTCAGCCCATTTTTTGGGTTTTGAGCGATTCAGATTAAGGTATGGGCTACTATTTAGGTTAGTAACATGTGACATTGCGCAAAATTCAAAAGAGCGTATCATGAGTGCACAGATCACATCACATGTGTTTACTCAACTACTGTTATTTAAAATTCTTGTATGCTATATTATTCGTACTAATATACACTCAATTATTAGTTTGGATTTGGGTCAGCCTATTATTCGGGTTTCAAACAGTTCGAATTCGGATCAGCTCGTTATTTGAGTTTTGAGCAGTTCAGATTCGAGTCGGCCCATTATGGGGGTTTCGAGCGATTCGGATTTGGGTCGGCCCACTGATTGGGTTTGGGTTACTATTCAGGTTGGTAACATGTGACGTTGCGCAAAAATTAAAAGAGTGTATTCATGAGTGCACGTATTACATCACATGCGTTTACACTACTTCTGTTTTTTATAATTCTTGTATTCTACATTATTCGTACTAATATACACTCGATTATTAGTTTGGATTCGGGTCGGCCTGTTATTCTGTCACTACCCGGATAGGGGCCTAGATGTGAGATGGCGAAGGAGAACCCGAAAGTCCTCGATCAAGACATCATAACATCATTACACTCATCATTGGTTCGGAAGCGCAGAAAATAAACACATAACATATAAATTCTAGGGAATTGGGCACTTGGGATTCAAACTATGGGGATATTTTTGGGGATGGGATAACCATGAGTTCATATAACACATGTCAATAATCTCTAAGGGAACGGGAAATGGGAATTCAACTATGGGGGCACACCGGGATTATGGTACTTACCACATAAGCACATAGTCATTCAAATCCCCAACATTCATATCATAAGCATAATAAATGACAAATTCTACTAATCAAGACTAATAGGAAAAATTCCATAAGCATAACATTCAACATTTAAGTTGGAGTACAAGAGTTTAGAGTTTGTCCATAAGCCTCTACATAAATGAAATGGGGCCTCGATATAGTTTGAGGGTCACCCTCAATACATAAGGGAAATGAACAACAATAAACTAGGTAGAATGAAAATGGCTATTTCCCTTGAACAAAAGGGCTCACCACTATTGCAAGTCTTCAAGAATGA
>JBCEWC010006430.1:0-23052 GCA_038996855.1 Solanum aculeatissimum
GACAACCTTGAATTGTATATTATTTGAAATGACAATATTTGTCATACACTTCTTCAAATGTTCTTTGTCAAGAAAAATAGATTTCAGATTTATCTCACCCATAGTGGCATTCTCTTTCAATATATCAATTTCAATGTCAATTGCTTTCCTTTTTCTTTTTCGCACCCTCATAATATCAAATGACTGCCCCATTTGTTCAGTTATTATTGTTGTGGGAGTGTAAAGTTGAATCGCCATTTCATTATTATCAATACAATCGATTATTTATCCCTCGTTTCTTTGTTGAACACTGTCTTCATCTTTAATAAAATTTGTTGTCATTTCTGTGAAACACAAGTTCTCTTATTTCATGAATAGTTCAAACAAGAATCAAATTATAAAGCTAATGCAAGCATATCTCAACAAACTGGTGCATTCATCAACTGAGCACAGTCAACATGACCATAAACAATTTCTCAAACACATGTAACAATAGCTCTGATAATTTTTTTATTCAAAAAAGTTCTTCGATGTTAGTAAACCATTTCAGAAGTTCCCCCATTGAATCATGAGTCAATTACCTGCAATTGAGATTCATAGTGCTACAATTTAGATCAGCCAGACCCATCGATAGTTTTAACACTCATCGATACTTTTGCCAAGAGAAGAAAAAAGACACAAAACAAAATCCTAAACAAAATAAATCACAGAATAAAGTAACGAAAAAGATTAGAGTATATTGCCTTGAGATGCGACCAACTTCTTATAAGTTGAGAAATTGTTCTTAAAGATAGAATTGAAGAGCTGCAGTGTTAAATTGAGAAAGAAGAAGGGTAAAGTAGCGTAAAGAAATATGACAGGAATAATTTTGTCTTGAAATAAAATTTTAAAAAAATTTGGGACATTTGGTAAAATCACTATTAATTGAGTCATTTAATCAAAATCACCCCAAAAAGGGCCATTTCTGAACTTTCCCAGTAATACATATATTTTTCCATACATTTTACCCAACCATCCTGCACGCTCCCTTTTCTCCTTCGTGCACCAGGCATCCTCTTCATCTCCTGACCTAGAAAACAACATCAATCATCCCCAGAAACGACATCCATGTACCCTTTCTCCCTCGTCCTTGAACGCACAGGTGTCTCTATCTTGTTCCCCTCATCCGTCCTTGCCGACTGATGAAATCGAGCTGTCTGTTTGAATTTTGTAATTTGTGCAGCTGTTGGGAGTTTTGGATAAGGATATTGAGTTTGAATATGGAATATTCCCTCAAATTCGTCCAATTTTCCCCCCAAATTCAACCCTAATTCACCCCTATATAATCCCCTCTTTCCTCACTGATCAAGGGTGGACAGGGGAAAACCCAAAAGAAATCCACCGTACTCTCTTATTTCGATGCGCTATTTGTGCAATTTAGCTTCGTTTATCTTTGATTTGAAAGTTCTTAGGATATCCGTTGATGTTTGAATCTCTAGTTGATTTATGGTGTTCTGTCCCAAGGCGTTGTTACAGATTCTTTCACAACTATCTTTATTCTAAAATCTTCTTTGAGTGTTGATTAAACGAGTGTTCAGTTAAGTTATTGATGTATGATTTGGGTTTGCAAAGCTTGAGTTGAATCAAGTCTAAGTTTCTCTATTTTTTTTCAATGTTACTAGTGGTGTTTCTAAGGTTTTCATACATTTCGATGTGTTGGTTTTCTAAATCAATTTCTGAGCCTGGCCTGTGTTTTCAGTTCCTTAGTTCACCTTCTTGTTTTCATACTAATTTTTTTTTCTCATGAACCCTTAAATCCGAGTCTATTTTGGACTCCACTTTTGCATGTTTGTAAGTCTGGGTAGGTCTAAACCTCTTCAAGTCATAGAGTCACAACTTTCGGAGGAAACATATTGGATGTATACATTCGGTAAACAACTTTTATACATCTGATATACAACAACTATTAATTGGTATACAATGGTCGTATACATAACAGGAAATTGGTTTAGAACCCATAATTTGACAGCATCAGGGAATGGGCCCAAATTCCAGTCCAGATGAACAGTAACTGGATTTGGGCCCAAGTTTCGAATTTGGGAGAGGCCCAAAGTCTTTATTTACTTACTTACTTCCTTTATATCTTTCGAGTATTTTAATTATTTGTATTAATTCTAACACTAACAATGTATGTTTAGTTTAACTTAATTGAATTTCCATTGGATGAATCACTTTGTATTAATTTATCTTTCTTTAAATGAGTTTTTCTATGATTGTTTGTTTTATTTGAGACGATTTTGAATGTCAAAATTGCGAGTTTGGTTTAAATCGGCCTATTTTAGTAATCGGGTCCATTCAAGTCACTTGAAAATATCCAAGTTGTTTCCTTTAAAAAAAAACGTTTCAAGTATTTTTGTTCAGAATTAGATTTTTCTCATTCGAAATATTTTTGGTATTTTGCTTCTGAAAAATAACATTAGATTTTATTTTCACACTTAGTCAATTTTTCAAAGATCTTATTTGGTTAGAATTTAGAAATTTAATTTATCATTTTTGTTTTTTTAAGTTAATTTATCAAAGTTGGGTATTGTGACCAGTTTCTTTAAAACTTATTTAATTTAATTATGGATTTTAAATTACTCAAATGCCTTGCATGGATTTTTACTTGAATAATTTTTAAAATATCTTTAGTTTTGGATTATTTTCAAAGGTTAGTCAAATAAAGTTTTCAATCATCAATCAACCGCGAGTTAACAACTATTTTAAGTGTTAATACCTTCTTGAAATAGTAATAAGAACTTTTATTCATTTTCTCTAAAATTTTAGGACTTTTTTTGATAGAGTATTAAAATATTTTAAAATTTTGTTAATTTCTTTAAAAAATAAAATGGCTACTCTGTTTTTTTTTTTTGAAAAATTAATTTTTCTTAAATTAATTAAATTTAAACTGATTTTTCCCAAAAAGTCATTTTTTACAATTAATAGATAGGATGACTCTGCTGAGAATTTAATTAGGTTTTAACCATTAGAATTGACTTATTTGACTAACTTTTACAATTGTAATAATTAGTAATTTTAAGTTTTCCTTATCTACACTTTATTTGTTTAAATTCAATATTTAATCGTCATTGCATTTCATGGCATGATCCTGCCAACTGACAAACTAGTTTACATTAGGATAAAGGGCGGTTACATAGTTATCCGCGGTTGTGCCTTCAGAAAAATCCCTTTATATTTTTTGAAAGTGGTAAGTGGGTAGTTAGTTCGTGGTCGTCCAACGCCAATTATTATTTCACCTCATAGTTTGACCAACTTGGGTATCAGGTCTTTTTAAACCAACTCTTAATCGACTTAGAGTAGAGCAGAACCAAAATCTTGTAGGAGTATTTGTCTAGGTCGATCCAATACCCAAGGGGTATTGATCCCATTAGACAAATCACCTTTAGTCCAAAATGGCCCCCCGACCCAAATGGACATCATGTTTATGTCTTTAAAATTTGAAGGTTGTATACGTTATTTGACGAAATATTTTCCTTTGGGGTTGAGTATTTATCATCTTAGATAGGTAACTTGTTGTTGTTGAATACAACGAAAGATCTTCATAAACATTGAGAAGTTAAAAAACAGAGATTTATTTGAATGCTTAATTTAGTATTGTACCCTAGCGTGAGACTGATTGTTTATATCCCCCTTTTCCTATTATGTATTTCCATTCAATTTATTTATAAAGCTTGTAGTATTTTTTTGGGGCAATGAAATGTTTAAAATGATATAATGCATCCTTCAAATCATTAGGCCTACTTTTGGCATAAAGGGTCACATATATGTAAATATTAGAATGTGTTATAGTTTGTTTATGTGTTGAATGTTCTATAATTTGTTTTATTCGTATTGTTTGTCTTGTGTGTTTAAATACATATATTTTGCCTTAAACATGATTGATACATTATTCCATTTCAAAGTCTTAGAACATATTACGTATATAAACTCAAATTTTGGGTCTTTCTAAAATACTCTTTGAGTCCATTGTCAAAAACGGCTAAAATAATTCCTTATTTGCAAAATGGGTAATCAGTCAAATTCATGTTGATCTTGTTATTCTTGAAAAAAAAATTGTTCATATCAAAATAGCCAGAATTACTAGTAGTTCATCAGTTTCAAATCAAATTTTAGGACACCATTATACTCAGTTGAACCTTTTAGAAAGTTAGTTTGTGAACATTTATTCAAATCACGTAATTTACTCATTTCAATCTATTAAATGATCTAATTTTTTTTCATTTGATCATTGTTTTAGAACGTCTCATTCCTTGGATTTTAGACTAATCTGTTTAGGCAAAACAAATGTTATTTGTTATTTTGATTAATTATTATGATAGACTAACTCTTTCACCTTTTGAGTTTTTCTTTTTTCTCTACAGAAGGAGAGACTAATTTGTGATAATAATCAAACCTTCTCACTTCACCAAAGCAAAATATTTTCAAGAATCTGCTAGCAGAACATTTATATTTACACGATCTAAGGCCAAGAAAGTAGCAGCAAACACATTATTTATTACTTGAATTACTAAAAAAACTCGTTCAAAAATAGATTCTGGGTCAATCAACATGGTCACTTTGTTTGAATCTTTCCCTGCTTTATTTGTTGCGACCAATCCTGATACCTCAATAGGAACTAAATAACAATGGGAAGTCATTGCTCGTCTAGAGAAACAACTTGTTGAACTAAGTCTCATGGTGACAGAATACCAAATTGCTTTTTAGAACTTACCACCCGATGCTCGCCAAAAAGGTCCTATGTTACCTTCATTCCTGACCTTAAATGAGCTTGGTCAAGGAGATTTTTTTACCACTTCTCAGTAAACACAAATTTTTTCATTCACTTGTCCAACCTAGGGCTCCCCTTGTGTATACCTTTGCTCCTCCAAAAGCTCCAATAGTAACACATCATGCTCCACCAATGTGCACTTATGTTACTGCTCAACTTGTTACTACTCCACTTGTTACTAAGATTTCAGGATTTTACCATCAAGATGTTGATCACTATATTGAAATTGAAAATGATGTAAAAGTTGTTGATGTTGAAATGATGAATAGAATGATGAAAAGCTTAGAGGATGCTATGAGGGGTCTTCGTGGGCTCAGTGGCAATCAAAGTGCGAAATATGAAGAGTTGTGCACATTTTTTTATATTGAGCTGCCTCTTGGTTACAAGATTCCAAAATTTGAAAAGTTTGATGGATCAAAAAATTCTTTCTTCCATTTGAAACACTATTGTGAAAAATTGATTGGCATTAGAAATAATGAAGGAATAAGAATCAAATTATTTAACTAAAGTTTGACTAGAAGAGCTTTGGAGTGGTACTCCAAGTAAGATATCACTAAATGACATACTTAGGATGATTCGGCGAATGCTTTTGTGTATCACTGCAAATTTCATATTGAGATTGCTCATGACAAAATCTCTATTACAAAGCTAAAACAAAAGTCAACAGAATGCTTCTGAGAATATGTCATATATTAGATAGAAGAGGTATCTAAGGTACATCCACTTATGGAGAAAACAGAGATATCACCTACTTCATCCAAGCTCAAGATTCAAAATACTATGAACAAATGGTGATAATGGGTGAAAAATATTTGCTAAAGTTATCAAAGTTGGAGAAATGATTGAGAATGGTCTTTAGACTGGGAGAATAACAAGTTTGACATCATCTAGAGCCTTCCAAACTAGTTTGTTTGGAAATGAAAAGAAGAAGGAAAAAGAAATTATGGTAGTGATGACTCGGGGATCTACCTCGTAAAATCGTCAGACACCTCCAGGTTATCCCACTTCACAATACCTCATTTACAACGCACAAGAAACATATCATGCTCCACGACCAGTGCAAAATAATGCACCTTATCCCAATTTTGATAGAAAATCTCTTTTGAGTCTTCACTTTGTTGGCAGAATCATTGACTGTTCTTTTCGAGAGGTTGAAGGTACCAAGAATACTCCACCCAAGAGAATTTAAGGCTGTGAATACTTCAGCTTATTGGTATGAACCAAATAAGAATTATACTCATCATTCAGGGGTTGTTGGGCATGATACTAAGAAGTGTATCACTCTTAAACACAAGATTCAAGATCTGATTGAAAACAAGATGGTTAAACTTGTAGAAGCTCCAGCAAGTGTGAAAAATAACCCACTTCCTGAACACAAGGAGTAATTAGTGTCCTGACTAGTTATAGAGAAGAATGAAGTTTTCTAGAAGTCACACTTTTTGTATCTTTTAGTCTTACATTTGAAGTTTACTGTTCCTTTCTCTATAGTCTTATTTTATTACTTTCTATCCTTTGTAATGACACATTTTCTTTGTAATATTCTTCCAGTGTAATGTGAATTACGTTCGACCTGATTTCCCTAGTAGAATATGTAGATGACCTTTATTGGCTTCATTCATGTTATCTAAAAGATCTAAATTCTCTCTTATGCTTGTAACTATGTTTGACCTGATTCCTGCCTCAACAGGATACGTAGGCATCACATCAGCTCGATCATATTTCTTATAAGATTTTCATTCCTCCTTACAATGAAAACTAAGGCAGAATTTTGAGATCTTGTCAAAAATTTTTAGAAGAGGACTTTTCCAACAAGCCAGAATTAGAGTCACATTAAAGTTGCAACTAGGGTAGATTTTTTGAGGTTCTCTAAAAAATTAATCATAAACTACAAGAAATTTAAGACTCCTTTTATGTTCTAAATTGGGGCAGAATTTTTGAGAAGGACCCTAAAAAGTTCTATCAAGCCTGCATTTCAAGATGAATTCAACGTGCAAATTATATTATAGACAAGCATCAAGATGAAAAGACAAAATCAACATGAATCAATCTCTCAAAACTAAGTATTTTTCTTTGGATGCAGGAACTATAAAGTGACGAGGCATCGTTAGACCCGTAGTGGCCTCATCATGATTCAGATGACTTTTACTTTTACTCATTTTCTGAATTTATTCTCGTTTCTCTATTCAATTCCTAAATTTCTTCTTATTACTCTATTGTGATTTACAATGTATTTTCTTAATATAATAGATAAGATAGCCTAGCAGAATGACCAAAATTAAGAGATTTTATTCGGACCAATACAAGTTGAACAACTTCATCTTTCAACATATCTTTCGTTATGTCATTTCTTTTGATAAGTTAATTTTCTTACTACTTAGATTTAAATTCCAGGGGTATCACCTCTAGAATTGAAGACAAATTGCGAATGGGTAGGTCAGAGTCTTGTCGTGACTATGTGTTGGTAGTGTTGATCTAAAAGACTTGTAAATATATGTTATGGATCATGTAAATCAAGTATGACTTTGTCGGCCTTGTTATTGGTGGTTGTTTTGAAATCTTGACCTCATGGACCTTGCGTTTATAAAAAATATTCTAAGTTATTTACCCTAATAACCAACTTGCATATATATGATTTAGTCAGGAATCCAATGTAGGCTCTAGGAATCTAGTGGGAAATTAAAAAAACGTTCATATGGCGACCTTATGTAATGACATCAAAGATCATTTTTGGTATTTTCAAAACAATTACTCTTTTATCGCTCTTGATGGTTTTCTCGAGTCCTATTTGATCAGTTATAAAAGCTAATGTTTGAAAATTTTATAAAAACTTCAAATTTTGGTAAGTCTTGCATTCTAACGGCTTAAATGTAGGCTCTAGGAATCTAGTGGGAAATTAAAAAAACGTTCATATGGCGACCTTATGTAATGACATCAAAGATCATTTTTGGTATTTTCAAAACAATTACTCTTTTATCGCTCTTGATGGTTTTCTCGAGTCCTATTTGATCAGTTATAAAAGCTAATGTTTGAAAATTTTATAAAAACTTCAAATTTTGGTGAGTCTTGCATTTTAACGGCTTAAATTTCTTAATTTTGATTTTTTTGAGTCCATTGGAGTTTTGGATCTCAGAATGGAATTTCATTGATTTCATCAGTTCCAAAAATGTGAAAATTGATCTAGAAGAGTTTTTGAAATCAGATTTGGGGTTATATTATGGATTTGAGGTCTTAACATGGAAAATTGAGTTAAATTTGATAAAGGTTTGACTTTGGTCAATGTTTTGAATTTGGGTCCTCAGATTGGATTTTTGATAGTTCTATTAGATTTGGGAGGTGATTTCAAGTGTAAGACAGATCTTGGTTGAATTTATGGAGGTCCTGAGCTTTATTTGATATTTTGAGTGCCTTAAATTATTTTAGTATGACACATTGAATTTCAGATCAAGGAGACCTCAAATTTAATTTTTGATAGTTAAATTGAGTCTAAATTGTCAAATTTAGTAGGATTGCTTATATGATTTATGTGTATGGTGTTTCGAATAAATCCTGAGGGTCAATTCCTTGACTTTTGTGCCTTGTGTGAATTGCAGATATCTGGTGTTCAGATCCCCCTCTCCACGTTTGCTGCCTGACCATCCTCGTTTGCAAAGGTTTTGTGCTTAGACCTCGACATTTGCATGAGGTGGTCCACATTGGTTTTGTGCTTAGATCTTGGCATTTGTGTGAGGTGGTCCGCATTCGCAGAGGGTAAGTCTCAGAACCTACGCATTCACGGAGAGTTGAGGGGATTTGTACACCATGTTCGCCGAGATGATGGTTACATTCGCATAGGGTAAAGTTTGCCTGAACAGGGTTTAATTTTAGAAATAAATAATTTTCCCATTTTTAATATTTTGGAGCTTAGGAGAGGTTGATTTCAAGTGATTTTTTGTGAGGATTGCATTGGGTAAGCTCATTTTCACCTATAATCTTCATTACCCATTGATTATATCTTATTTTTAACACCAAATTTGTGATTTTGAATGAGAGAGTCGGAGTTTTGTTCAAGAACTCAAGTTTTACTAAAATAATAATTTTCAGTTGATTTCAATTCCATTTTTAAAATGCTTTTCGCTAATGGATTTTAAATACTTTGAGACACACTTTCATGTAAATTTTTTGAGATTTCATCCCCATTCTCAAAATTAGTTTTTTTAGCCATTTTAGCCCCTTTTTCTTCGAATTTCATGATATTAGTGTTGTTATTCTTAAAATTTGATTTTGATATATTATTTGAATAGATTGTGGTGTTTCACATACTAATCAAAAAGAGAAAGCTCAAGTGCTGGAGTGATTGCTTGATTTTGTTGAGGCAAGTGAATTTCTAAACCTTTGTTGAGACTATTGAACTTTGTATTTTCTTCCTTATGTGCTAGGAAGTAATGAAAATATGGATGTGAGTTGAATTATTAGCTAAATGAATTTAGTACATTACGAAGGGGTAATAAAATAATTATGTGATTGTACGTGACAATTTATTGGTCTTGTGAAATATGATTGTGATGTTGATTTGATTTATTGAGAAATGTGTTTATTTATATTGTTTAATTATTAAGAAGTATGCATTAATGATGTCAAGTATTTAGAAATCTGATTGATATTATTATCCCCGTTTGAAAGATTTTGATGATCATGTTGATGAATTTATTGAGGAATTTTGATTAAAAAAAGTAGATTAAATTGTTAAATGAAATATTGACTTATTGTTAGGTATCACAAATGGTGATAGTAGATCGATTATTGAAAGAAATTAAATAATGTTGTTGAACTTATCCTTAAAGGATTCAATTGATGATGAAGATTCTACTATTCAAATAATAATTTACTTCATTGATTTGAATGATATTTATATGTATTATGTGGACTCATGGAATACATTCATGTACTATTTGTAAGTGTCTATTTGCCTTGATTGAAATATGGATTGAGTTCTACTGTTTGATGAAAGCCAATGTAAAATAGTTTCACGCCTCGGGAGGATATCGTTGGTGTGGCCAACACTCAAAAATCATCATCGACTTTTAAACAAACCACTTGGCCTGTTCACACATTTATTCATTCAAATCAGTGAAATACTTAAAATAAAGAGACAATTAGATGAGAGAATCAAATTAGTGATCTAAATCCATAAAGAAGGTATGTAGGCCAACAAATCAAGCTTCAAATCCATACCATAAGAATAGTCTGACAAGAACAAATCAAGAGATAATGACATTATTCAAATCATCAAGATCTAATCTAGTCTATAAAGTCTCCGTCACTACTATCTAGATGGTTCTGATGACAGGTTCATGGCTACCAAAGATCGAATAAAATACTAACTCAAAAGCAAGAAACATATAATGATATCCTCTTAATGTAGAAGAGGACTCACCAATCAGCTGATGGAAGATAAGTTCCTCAACAAAGAGCCTATTGATGTACTAGAGCTGATGGAAGATAAGATCCTCGACAAAGAGCCTATTGATGACCTCTAGTACATGTGTCTACATCATGAAAAGATAAAAGATCAAATGAACGTCAATATGTGGAATGTACGAGTATGTAAAATGACAGAAAGAAATATGCATCAAGATAGAATAACATCAATTCAGATAACTCAAATCAAAAAAATAAAGAACTCAATCAAAATGTCATAAGTTAAAAATAAAATACAGTTTAGACAAAGACTGATGTGCTGCCTAAATGCAACACTTTTGATGCTTAAAACATAGAATTTTATGTGTTCTCAATGCGATGTTAGTAGATTTGATTGTGTTTTTGTGTTTGTTTTGCAAGATTACAGTGTTAGCAAAGTTTTGAAAAACATATACTGAAGTTGCTGGTTTTTGATGTTTCACGAGATCCTCTACGAGTCGTGGAGTAGTCCACGAGTCATGGAGTAGATTCCGTATACAGTTCCAGTGAGGGGTGCAAAGTTGAAGTCAATTTTACGAGGAGGATCCACGAGCCGTACAATGTTACACGAGCTGTAGAGTGATGGTCGTGCCCTGAGGATCAGAAACTGGAGATATGTTGAAAAGTCATTAGATAAGACCTTTCATGGGCTGTAGAATTTTACACGGGCAGTAGAATTTTACACGGACCGTGGAATAGTTTCGTAGAAGTTGACTCTTGAACACTTCCAGAATCCACAAAACCCCGATCTATGGGCTGTGAAGTGGTTTACGAGTCGTAAAGAGGTCCCTGAAGTTTGCCGACACAGTTTTCCTCGTTCGTTTCGGATTTGTATTTTACTTATTATAAATAGGTTTTTAGGTTATTTTTCATTAAGTTTCTAGTGAGAACAAAGTTTGAACCTTGTTTTAGTGAATACACTTAGGATTTATCATACATTGTGTGTTCTTAATTCAAACTCGTGATCTTAATTGAAGAGTTGGATTTTATGATTTCAATTTTATCTTGTAAGTGCTTAATTATGTTCTTCTACATCATAATCTCTACGTTTACACTGATAATGCATAGTTGAATCCACAACTAGGATTGTGAGAATCATGATGAACTAATAAAGTAAAATTGGTTAACGTGTAATTCTTGAAATGTGTGTTAGGGTGTATTAATTATTCTCTTTTCAAGGAAGTGACGAATAGGAAAGGAGGTAATTAATAGGAGATGATCGAGTTTTTTTTGTCTAATCAACTTAACCAAATTAAGGGGAGGTTGTACTGGGATAAGAGTAAGGGTTAGTAGTGTCACACCATGGAGACAAATCAAGTTTCGGAATGAAATTTACCTATTTGCTGGATTAAAGACTTAGATAAACCTAACTTACTGTCCTACACCTATACACCAGAAGAGAATTGCATGTGTTCGATAGTACCATGTTAAGGATTCATGGGGAACACTTAACTCTAGTTAGCTCTTCTACTGATTGTTCATTACTTGCATTCATTTAGTTTACTTTAAATTGTTATTTTTAAACCCCCTTTCCTCGGGAGATAATAGATTAATCACTCTCAAGGTACATTGAATTGATTCTGAAGTCTACCATATTTCTCGTGAGAATGATCCTAACCTCGATTATGTTATTTACTTGACGATCGCTTTACCGCAAAGAGAAGGTGTGGCTTGAGAGACATCAAGTATTTTGGCGTCATTGTCGAAGAATATGACTAGACTTGGTCAATTTAAGTAACTTGGGGATTAGCCCTTATCTCTCTTATGCCATGTTGTTCTTTTGCTTTTGTCTAATTTCAGGGGCCTAATACAGCCAAGGAATCAGAAGTGTCAATTGAAGAGAGGCTGGGTGTCCACACTTTCGAGATAGTCTTGATGAATTTTGAAAGTGACAACATCCCATATTATGAAGAGACAATGCAAGCCATGAAAGGTTTCAGATTCCCCTGTAGGCAAGATAAGCTTGAATTGGACTTAAAACATTGTGAGTTAGCCCCCACTAAACCTTTCACTGAAGAACCACCAGAGCTGGAGTTGAAGGACCTACTGCCTCATCTAAAATATGTGTTCCTAGATGCTGACAATACGTTGCCAATCATAGTGACGACAAACCTAATGACCCAATAGGAGGATGCATTAGTCACAATGCTACAACAGTTCAAAAAGACTATTGGATGGATAATCACAGATATTATTGGTATCCCAACTGAAATATGTACTCACAAGATCCAACTGGTCAAGGGGTACAAGCCAAGTGTTCAGTACCAATAACGTCTCAACCCACTCATGCAGGAGGTAGTGCGCAAAGAAATTATCAAATGGTTGGATGCAGGCATGAGCTATCTAATAGCTGATAGTGAATGGGTAAGCTCAGTTCAGTGTGTCCCAAAGAAGGGAGGTATCACTCTAGTCCCAAATGCAAACAACCAATTGATTCTTATTCGACCAGTCACAGGATGAAGGGTGTGTATGTACTACAAAAAGCTCAATGCTTCAACAGAGAAGGATTGTTTTCCTATGTCATTCATAGATCAGATGTTAGACCACTTAGCAGGAAAGGGCTGGTTCTGTTTTCTTAATGGTTACTCAGGATACAATCATATCTTCATCGCCCAGAGGACCAAGAAAAAACCACATTCATATGCCCCTATGGCCCCTTCGCATTCAAATGAATGTCATTCGGACTGTGCAATGCTCCAACAATGTTCCAGAGGTATATGATGTCTATTTTCTCAGATATGGTGGAAGAAACAATCGAAGTATTCATGGATGATTTTAGTATGGTGGGTGGCTCATTTGAAGATTATCTGGAAAATTTACATACGGTGTCACAGAGATGCGAGAAATATCATCTGATTCTGAATTTGGAGAAGTGTCACTTCATGGTCAAAGAGGGCATCATATTGGGGCACAAAATATCTAGCAAGGGCATCGAGGTAGACAAAGCCAAGGTGAAAGTCTTTGAAAAGCTTCCTCCACCTATCTTTGTCAAAGGTGTGAGAAACCTTTTGGGTTATGCAGGTTTCTACAGGAGCTTCATCAAAGACTTCTCTAAAATTGCACATTCGTTGTGCAGATTGCTTGAAAAGGAAACTAAGTTTGTGTTTGATGATGCATGTCATAGAGAATTCAAAGGATTGAAGTAGAAGTTGATATTGGCTCCTATTATCATTGCTCCACACTAGTCTAAGCCATTCAAAATCATGTGCAATGAAAGTGGTGTTGCAGTTGGTGTGGTATTGGGGAAACACAAAGAGAAGATCTTACATCCTATCTAATATGCCAGCAAAGCACTTAATGCAGCATAGAAGAACTACACTGTCACAGAGAAGGATTTACTTATAGCGGTCTTCACATTTGAAAAGTTTAGATCTTATCTGTTGGGAACCAAAGTTGTGGTACATACAGATCACTCTGCACTGTGGTATCTGATGAAAAAAAAGGATGCAAAATGAAGACTGATTCGATGGATACTCCTTCTCCAAGAGTTCAACTTTGAGGTGATAGAAAAAAGGGATAGAGAACCAAATGGAGGACCATCTTTCCAGATTAGAAGAGGAAGCCATGATAAAGTTTGAGAATGGGGTCGAGATTGATGATTCCTTTCCTGATGAAAGTATGCTGGCAGCATCATATGACTTGATACCCTGGTTTGTAGATTTTGCAAACTACTTGGTTAGTGACATTGTACCACTAGATCTGACTGCCCATGAGCGCCGCAAGTTCATGATTGATGTGAGAAAGTTCTTTTGGGATGATCAATATTTTTTCTGTGTGTATAGATGGGGTTATTCGTCGTTGCATCCTAGAGATTGAGATGATGAGCATCTTAGAGGCATGTCATTCATCACTGGTTGAGGAGCATCACAGTGGAGTTCAAATGGCATATAAAATCCTACAGTGCGGCTACTATTGGTTGACCATCCATCAAGATGCTCATGACTTTGCCAAGGCATGCGACAAATTCCAGAAAGAGGGTGGCATTTCCCACAAGCATGAGCTTCCCCTAAACCCGATTATAGTGATTGAGTTATTTGATATATGGGGGATTAATTTCATGGGCCCATTTGTTAGCTCACACAGAAGCAAGTACATTTTGGCTACTGTAGATTATGTATCAAAGTGGGTGGAGGCGATAGCACTACCCAACAATGAAGGTAAAAGTGTCACAACATTTCTAAAAAAGAACATCTTCTTTAGATTTGGTACCCCTCAGACAATTATCAGTGATGGAGGCTCACACTTCTGAACAGGCTCTTCAAAGCACTGCTTGAAAAATATGAGGTCAAGCATAGAGTGGAAACACCCTATCATCTGCAGACTAGTTGACAAGTGGAGGTATCAAATAGAGAGATCAAATAAATTTTGTCCAAAACTGTGAATGCAAACTGGACCGTCTGATCACAAAAGCTTGATGATGCATTATGAGCATGCCGGACTGTATTCAAAATCCCCATAAGTATGTCTGCCTACCAACTTGTCTTTGGGAAAGACTATCACTCACTGGTGGAACTGGAACATAAAGCGATGTGGGCACTAAAAAAGTTGATCTTGGATTGGAACGAGGTGGAAACCTTGAGGTTGAAACAGTTGAATGAGCTTGATGAAATTCACCTAAAAGCATATGAGAGTTCAGCCTTGTAGAAACAATGAATGAAGCTTCAACATGATCGTCGTATAAAAAATCGACAGTTCACACCAGGAGATCTAGTACTGCTTTTCAATTCTAGACCTAAGGTTGTTCCCTGGGAAGCTCAAATCTAAATGGATTGGACCCTTCAGAGTAGCACAAGTCTTCAGCCATTGAGCTATCGAGTTAGAGAAACAAACCGGCATCACATTCAAAATGAACAGTCAGAGAGTGAAGCTATACCTTGGCAATGATGAAGAAATTAAGACAGTGAAAACATGGGCACTTGATGAAGTCTAAGTAATCAAGTGAACCCAGTCGTGTTGCGACAATAAATCAAGCACTACTTGGGAGGCAACCCAAGGATGAGTGAGGCGCTTTGGCGCCCAAACATGTTCTTTTTGACCCTTGCTTTTTACTTTTTATATTATGGGGGTATTGGGGACAATACGTAGCTTGTTCGATGGGGTATGGGTAGTTATAGGTTTCCGTGAAGTCTGAGTAGCCTTGACCTATAACTATCCCAATTTTTTATCCAAAGAGTTTTCTTGCATGTGTTCTTTTTCCTTGTGGATATTTATTTTCTGTTGAACCGACATGTTTAGGATATTTAGGTAGTATTAGTAGCATTCACTACTTATATCCATGGCATAGTATGTTTTTATTGAAAATGGTACCCACCAAATTGTTTGTGTTTAGTTAGTTTTGATAGCAACCTTGCATGATTAGTTGTTTGACAGTGCTTGTTCTGATAAGTTAGGCTAAAATGTGATACAAAGCATGATTTGATAGTCTGTATTAACATGTAAAGCAGTGTCATATGTAAGTGAGCTTCATTGCATGATTCAGTATTGTGTTTCAATTTAGAACTTGCTTTGTTACTCTAATTTTTTTCGTAGATTAGTTGGTTAGGAAAGGATCTTAGGTCGTTGTTCGTAATAGTCCACTTGATCTAAAATAATCGATCAAATGTGCTATGTATCCTTGATCCTTGTATTTGAGCTTAAAATTGACCTCTTGATTGTAAACACCAAAGAAACCCTTACCCAAATTCATGATTAAATCCTAAATATAACTCTGGTCCTTCCTTGAACATTGTGCACCTTAACGGAGGTAAACTAAGTTGAGAGTGGCTATCAAAAGTGGCCCTGGTTCAAAGGATGGATAATGTGCACCTCAACCCAAGATAAAAGCCTAAGTTGAGGGTGGCTAGTGAGGGAAAAGTCATAAATAGGGGAGGGAAAATTAGTGTTACAAAAATGAGAAGAAAATAGAGAGTAGGGTGCCAAAAAAATAAAAAAGTATCTAATCAGTGTGATAAAGAGAAAAAGAATTTGAAAAATAAAGGCATTGTGCAAAAGAGTGAAAAATAAGCACCCTTAAAGGTTCGAAATAGGAGAAAAAGGGAGAATTAATTAAAAGATAGGTTGGTGAGGCAAAAGTGTAGAAAACATAGTGTCAAGGAGGGTCATTAGTCACTATGTTTTCAAAATATCACTCCAAAGCCCCCTAAGCCTATGTTACAAACCTAGCAAGTCCCAAAGTGATTGTAATTCAACTAGTTAAAAGTACTAGTCATGAGTATAGGAGCAAGCATATAATATTGATCATGGTATCTGAATGTCTTTTTGTGAGTGAGAGTGATCTAGTAGCATCACGAGCATTAACTGTGAAAATTTTATACTAAGAGAGAAAATGGGACTTCTTTTTGCATTGCATTGTTGATGTCTAACTAATTCGATGATTGTTGCTTATTTATAATTGCATGACTATTGTAGTAGCACTGTTAGTCATATTGATCTATATTGGTTTGCTAGAGGGCTATCCGATCTGAGGTTGAAACATGGTGTGGGTGTCTGTGTTGGATTTTGATTGAGTTTATGCCATTGGTTTTGAGTCTGTATGCTGCTATATTGCTTATATAGATTGAGTCCATCGCTTGAGGACAAGACACAATTTTAAGTTGAGGATGTTGATGTGTTGTTGAAATGCAACACTTTTGATGCTTAAAACTTAGAATTTTGTGTGTTCTCAATGCGATGTTAGTAGATTTGATTGTGTTTTTGTGTTTGTTTTGCAGGATTACAATGTTGGAAAAGTTTTGAGAAAAATATGTTGAAGTTGTTGGTTTTGGGTGTTCCACAAAACCCTCTACGACTCATGGAGTAGTCCACGAGCCGTGGAGTGGGTTTTGTATACAGTTCCAGTGAGGGGGTACAAAGTTGAATTCAATCTACGAGGAGGATCCATGAGCCATACAATATTACACGAGCCGTGAAGTGATGATCGTTCCCTGAGGATAAAACATTGGAGATATGCTGAAAAGTCATCAGATGAGACCTTCCATAGACCGTAGAATCTTACACGGGCTATAGAATGGTTTCGTAGAAGTCAACTCTTGAACACTTTCAGAATCCACGAAACCTCGATCTATGAGCTATAAAGATGTTCCATGAAGTTTGTCGACACATCTTTCCTAGTTCATTTTGGATTTTTATTTTACTTATTATAAATAGGTGTTTAGGTTATTTTTCATTAAGTTTCCAGGGAGAACAAAGTTAGAACCTTGTTTTAGTGAATACACTTAGTATTTATCATACATTGTGTGTTCTTGATTCAAACTCATGATCTTAATTGAAGATTTAGATTTTGTGATTTCAATTTCATCTTGTAAGTGCTTAATTATGTTCTTCTACATCATAATCTCTGCGTTTACACTGATAATGCATAGCTAAATCCACAACTAGGGTTGTGAGAACCATGATGATCTAACAAAGTAAAATCGATTAACGTGTAATTCTTGAAAGGTGTGTTAGGGCGTATTAATTATTCTCTTCACTTTAATTCATTTTTAACGATGGCCAACATTAGAACTCACCTAGTATTACTTGCCGGATCAAGTAAGTGACGAATAGGAAAGAGGTATTTAACAGGAGACGATAAAGTTTTTTCTCGTCTAATCAACTTAATCAAATTAAGGGGAGGTTGTACTGGGATAAGAAAAAGGGTTGGTAGTGCCACACCACAGAGACGGATCAAGTTATGGGGTGAAATTTACCTATTTGTTGGATCAAAGACTTAGGTAAAACTTAACTTACTGTCCTACACCTACACACCGGAAGAGAATTGTATGTGTGCGATATTACCATGTTAGGGATCCATGGGGAACACTTAACCCTAGTTAGCTCTTCCACTGATTGTTCATTACTTGAATTCATTTAGTTTACTTTAAATTCTTATTTTTAAGCCCCCTTTCCTCGGGAGATAATAGGTTAATCACTCTCAAGGTGCATTGAATTGATTCTAGAGTCTACCATATTTCTCTTGAGAACGATCCTAACCTCGGTTAGGTTATTTACTTGATGACCGCTTTACCTCAAAGAGGAGGTGTGGATTTTTTGACATTAGAGATCAATCATATATAATTCAAACCAATCATTAGAGTACTATCAAGACCTATTTGGGAGTTTATCTTATCCAACAACAATCACTTATAAGCCAGTGATCATATAACAAGCTGATGTCATTGCCACATCTGTCCAACACTTTTCCAGGATAAAGGACGAATCAACTTTATTTGTTGACATCCCAAAGGTACAACGTCATGGTGACTCAATAAAAAATAAAGAACTTAATTCAATTAAATTAAAGAATTTAAAAAATTTAATAAAATTAATTTAGAATTTGTGAGTCGCCATCTATTTTCAAGGATAATTAGGAAATCAATTAATTACAAAAAGGTCTACGACCCAATTAGAATCTTGGTAAGGGTTCAAATTATTCCGTAGGGAATGTATTAGCACCCTTCAAAACCCATAACTGTAGGTCCCGACTGAACTCATTTTTTCAAATTGAGGAGGAGATATGCAATATAACACAAGTATAACAATCATGAAATATACACAAATAATGAATTAGATAATAATATAAGAATTAGTCTAGTATTTGCCTAACGCCAATAATATTTATAATAATAAATGAATACTGAAAAAATAAATAAAAGCAACTATGTGTACCAGTAAAAGCACTAAGTTAAAGTGTTAGTAACGAATAGAAATAATAACTAAAAAAATAAAATTCATCTTATATAGGTGAAGGCCTTGGAAATCAACGGTAATTTCTTCATCGGTCAATTTTAATACACAATATATACGTGAATTTAAACCAAAAATTTTCAAATGTTATAAATATTAATCTAAACTAAATTTTTTCGTATTTTAAATTGGGGAGACCTAATAATTCGAAGGATAGATTTTTCATTGGACAATTTTAATAAATAATATATACGTGAACTTAAACTAAAATTTTTGAATTTTAAAATGTAATAAATATTAATCTAAACTAATTTTTTTGTCTTTTTTAAATGGGGAGACCTCAAAATTCGACGGAGAAATTTTTTATTGGCCAATTTTAATATATAATGTACCAAATAAATTGTCCCAATTATAAATGCTAATATCAGAACGAAAGAGTGAACAAAAACTAACAAAATAAAATAAAATTAAGTAGAGATAACACTACAAGAAGTTACCAGAAAAGCTAACTATTAAATATCAAAAATAAATATTCAACATCAACATTAAAAAGGCAAAACAAATAAAGTAAGAGTAAGTAAGAAAATAAAATAACCCAACAGTGAAGAGCAATGGTGTCCAGAAAATCCATCGTATAAACTCCAATTAATACAACGATAATCTAAAAAAGGTGACCAAAAAAAATAATACCTCAATAATAAGGTAACAAACACCAAACTAAAAACAACAATTATAATAATAAATCAACAGTAATTAATCGAACAAAATAATAAATACGGTAAGAAACTAAAGACAACCACAAAGCAACAACAAAAAATGATTAAAAAAAGAATGCCAAGTAACAAATCAAAATCAAAGAAGTAGAAAATATTTGTAATTAAAAATTGATTTCATCTGTTATTACTCAAAAGAACAAGAATTCATATAAACATATAAAATGCAAAGAAGGAAAAGGAAAGAATTAACTGATTTGGCCAGAATGAGGAAAACGGAGGCGACAGTGTTGTTATTCGTTGGAGCTTGTGTCTTCTAGTTGTTGTTCTGTCAGAGAAGAAAAAAGAGTGAAGAAAATGAATTTTGGATTGATATTTCAATAGTAGGAAAGAGGTTTTGGATTGGTTTTCGGTGGGATTTTGGATTGGTTTCTGATTGTTTTTGGGTGGGGTTCGTCGGATGGTTGTTGGGTTGTTGATGTTGTTGTGGTGGTGGTGCTACAGTTGTTGTTTTAATATGTGTTTTGGGGTTGTTTTGGTGGCTGCTGACGATTTTTAGTGGGCTTCGATGGTGGTTTCGATCTGGGCATGGAGGTTTTGGGGGTTTGGGTGTTGTTTTTGTGAGGGTGACGGAGAGAGTGGTAAAGAAATGGTGGTGGGACGATTTTGGTGGCTATTGGGCGGGGGTTTGTGGTGGTTTTAGAAGTGTGGTGATTGATTTTGGGTGTTGTTTAATGGTTGAAAAAAGGGGCTTTAGGTGGGTTTATTTGTCTGTTTCATGGGCTGACAATGGATGGAGATGGTTGTTCGATGGGGGTAGGTGTGAAATCTGGTGGGATTGTGGTTATGCGTCATCTTCTCAGACATCGTGAGCTCATTTGGGGTGTTGTTGTTGGTCGTTTCAAATGAGGTGGATGGAGGTTTGGAGGTAATTTTGGTGGTTAGACAATGGAGACAATGAATGGGATGGGAAGAGTGGAGGGACTGCTTGTTGTAGGCTGACAGTGGTGTGATATCACAACACAAAATTGACGTGATGACACTCGTCTTATCCCATCAAGACAAATTAGCCTAAAATTTAAATTACAACAATAAAATGTGGAAGGATAGTAAAAATAAAAGTTTAACTGCGGATAGTAAGTCAACTTAATTAAAAATCTCCAAAACATGGTTGTCACGTACACAAGCATCTTAATGTATTACAATAGATTTGAAACAAGCACAAGTCTCAAATAATATTGTCTCTAAAGTAGAATAAAATCATAAATAGGAGTGAGAGTTCGCTGGGGTGAAAAACAACTACCTCACATAATCTCCACAAGAAGCCTCAGACATGAAAAAAATAGAGGGTATCCCGAAGATTCGGGTTCGTAACCTACAAAAATATAGTAGAAAGGGGTGAGTACCACACACATGGTACCCAACAAGTGAACTACTAAACACAATATCAAGTAATATAGAATACAGGTACTATTAACACTCCAACCGAACCTCCACCACCGGAACCTGCAGAAAAATCAGTCCAACCTAACAGTACACAATTTACATATCATATAGAGCAATAATATCACATCAATAATTATAGATCAACTACACAAGGGATCAAGTACATCTATAATAAGTTTCACAAAAAGGCACTCAGAAGTTCATAAATGATAAGGATGTGCAATGCAATGCAATACAATAATGTCAGTTATAATGATGCATGTCTAACTTAGTGATACACACCCGTTGTCTCTCAATCCGAGATCCATGGGAAATTTTAGTTCATGCATCCGTCACGATGCATGACATGACCCTTGAATTATAGTATCCTTCGTGGTGTGCGATACAACCCTCAAATTTTAGTATCCGTCGAGGCGTGCGACATGTCCCTCGAAATGATACATCCTTTTTAATTCTTACACTTTTTTAATTCAGATAACACTTGTTACAAAAATCAATGCAAATAGGCATGTTCACATAATAATGAGGAGATGACTAATTTTAATACAATGCACCATTCACAACAACATAGGTTGATACAACATCAACACTACCTCATTATTTCAAAATCATTCCCAATACCTCACACAAGGAAGTACGAGATTTTATATACGTAACAAATGTTAAGAAATTCACTTGCCTTAATAATTGAGCACTCACTGTGGGACTTGAGAGCCTTCCCCTGTCGAATAGAATCCGTAGCACCATGATATATCAAATAAGAATTCACAATAAGATTTTAAAACTAAAGACACCCAAACTACTATATGTCTAGGTTAGATCCAAAACTCATCTAAATCTATAATTAAGTTCCAAAATCCCAAGTCGAGGTTTAAATATTAATTCCTTCAAATTATTAACCAATTTTTTCAAAAGTTCCCATTTGGTATATAACCTTGGGTTCTATTTTAGGGATTGCCCACTTATTAAGTAGATCCAATTGTTGGGGTATTGACATAAGCAATAACGTCATAGTATTTGTTTTATCTTAAATGACGTAAGCAATGACGTCATATTATTTATTTTATCTTTTCCGATCCTCTATATAAAGGATCACTTGTATTCATTTAGAGGCAGGCTTTAGCCAACCCTCTCTTGTACTTAAAAATTTTCTCTCTCTAAATATAAGTTTCTGAATTTGCTTACAAGAGTTCTTGAAGACAATTATAAGGTATAATACATCTTTATAATTTTGTTATCATTTATTGAATCTTGTACTTAGTTAACCTAAAATGATAGGCTAAACTATTTGTGTTGAACTAACACCATACTAGACTATTGTATTATGGCAAAGAGAGGACTGTTCCGATGTTGTTAAGGTTGGAACAGTATAGCCCCAGTATGAAAAGGTCTTGGCTTATGCCAGAATTCCTGTTTAGGCCCATGTTAGCCGTGGGAAAGCGTTGTTTGGGCTGTAAGAAATCGTAAAAGACTTTAACATATGAAGGTATATACTGTACCGTAAAAGAACCTGTAACTACTTTGAAGCGATCTTGCAAGGTTGTTGGATGACCGCGAGGATTGCCGCCCTCCTCTGCCCCGGTCTCCTCGTCCTCTATAAGAGGACTAATTTAGGGTTGGACTTTGGCTCATTTACTTGCAATAAATGAGAAGCTATGAGCTTAAATATTCTCTAGTGAGAAAATCAGGCAAACTATTATCTGTCCCCTTTTTATAATGTATTTCAAAATCAAATGGTGACCACTCGGGAGTCAGAGGCTGGCGGTCACTAAAACCATTAATATTCCATTTGTAAATATTATTTCCACTAAAATTTTCATGGAATACAATTCTTTCTCCTCTAAAAGAACATCCTGAGGAGTAGGTCTAGGATAGTAATACATCCTCTGAGTGGGTTTTGAAGTATATTTTCTTGAGATTTTATTAATCTCTTCAGGAATATTATCCTGTCGACTAGATATGTCTAGTTTGAGAGGTTGGACCTCTTTATCTTTATTAAGATCTATT
>JBCEWC010006431.1:0-23051 GCA_038996855.1 Solanum aculeatissimum
CCACTTGATCTATGGATATGTTCTCATGTTATGATTTTGGCTTATATTATCATGTTAAGGTTATGGCTTGAATGTTAGGTATGATGTATGATTATGTGCTATGTGCAAGCATGTTCCTCCCATTCCCAAATTTGCCCCCATAACTTAAGTCACAAGCCCCTAAACCCTTAGAGCTTATGTTCTACATGCTTAGCTTCCACATTTCCGAACAGATGATGAGTGTAATGATGCTATGATGGCTTGATCGAGGATCTTCGGGTCCTCTTTAGCCATGTCACATCTAGGCCCCCTATCCGAGTCGTGACAAAACAAGTGAACTAATATGGGGGAAAATGATATATGTTTTTCGAACCAAACAAGTGAACTAATGTGTTGGTAACAAGGGGAACTAATACAGGGACCTAGATGGAGAAAATTTATTGATGAGGGGAACAACGTTGAAATCTCTACAAGATGATGAATGCGTTGGAATACAATGATAGACATGTCATGGTTATATCATCATCAAAAAGGGAGAAAATGATGTTATGAAGTTTTGATGATTTAACACATTATAGGAACAGATGAGAGACCTTATTCCAATAGTGTTCTGAACCTGAAAGTGATACCAACAAACAGTACACTATTCACACTGACAATTTATTATTTGTTGGTGTGTGTCTCCCTTCTCTGCAGAAATTATCTAGCCAATGAAATTTCCCCAAATATTGTTGATATTGGGTATATATATCCAACCTTTTTTAGAAGAAAGTTTGAGGGTTTCTACACATATTGAGTGATTGTTCTTGGTGAGGCTCTCAAGTAGTACACTAGGAAGATCAGAGTTGTTCTTGCTTTATGTACTTCATTATTCTTACTAAGTGCTTTTATCTTGTAAATCGATTTCTATTCTATAAAGGGATCTTATATTAAGCAATTTTTCCTCTTAATTGTTGAGTTCAAGACTAGAGTTAGCTATGGTGAGTGTTGAAGTCTAAATTGGCTTTAATTAGTCGATTTAGTGGGTACCAGAGTAGCTACTTAGTTGCTCGAACCTGTGGTAGAGTTATCATAGTGAGGGGGTAAGGGATTTAGAGTTAAACTCCTTGATTGCAAGAGTTTGTAATCAAAAACTTTACTCCTTTGAGGTTAATGGAGTTGGGTTGAAATCTTATGAGTACAAGTTGTGGGTTTCTCCATCCTTGAGCAAGGGGATTCCACGTAAAATAGCTTGTATGATTTTACTTTGTTGTTTTAGCTATTTTATATTGAATGTTGTTCTGATTAAGGACCTGGTCCCCATATATTTAGTGGATGCATACGTTTCATCATCCTCCTTCACCCTCAGTTGGTGATACCTGAATTGAAGATCAATCTTGTAGAAGTTACTTGCACCTTTCAATTGAACAAATAAGTCATCAATCCTCGAAAGTGGATACTTGTTTTTGATAGTCACTTGTTCAATTGTCGATAATCCACACACATCTGAAGTGAACCATCCTTTTTCCTCACAAGCAACACGAGAGCACCCTATAGAAATACAGTAGGCCTTATGAACCCTTTATCAAGTAAGCCTATTATTTTCTTCTTTAATTATTTCTACTCCGTCGGGGCCATTTGATGTGGAGGTAAAGAAATAGGTTGAGTATCGGATAAAAGATCAATGCCAAAGTGAATTTTCCTTTCGGGAGGAATATTGAACAAGTCATCAGGAATGACATTGGGAAACTCATTAACCATAGAAACCGAATCAAGAGTAGGAACCTTTGACTCAACATCTAACAACATGATATATGCATCCTTTGAAAATCATTTTCACAGCCTTTACATAAGAGACAAACTTATCCTTAAATGCATAATTTGTTCCCTTTCACTCAAGGATGGACTCATTAGGAACATTGAGCCTAAAGGTTAGGCAACCTCTCTTTATCAAACCTTTGAGGAGAATTTTTGGATGACCCTTGGACTTGTTGGAAATGGCCACTACCGAACTTAGAATGAGAAAATCCACCATCAAAACGAGCTCTTTTTTACTCCCCCATCCTCATCTTTTAAAGCTTCTCACTCTCCACTTATTCAGAAAATGTCATAAGCCGTGAAATATCGAACTCCTTAATAATCATTGAGGCCTTACATTCCATGTTTACCAAGTCGAACACACCCAAGGAGAACTTGTTCATACGAGCCCTAGAGTCGACTACCAAAGAAGGAGCATACTTGGACAATTTTGTGAACTTGAAGGAGTACTCTCTCACACTCATGCCACCTTGCCTCAAATTCATGAATTCCATTATTTTAGCTTCTCTTAGTTCAAGTGGGAAGAAACGATCAAGGAAATCATCCTTAAACCCTTCTTCAACCCTTTCAAATTTTCATTGTGTGGACCAAACTTGAGCAACTCCCTTAAGTTGGTAAGCCGCCAATTGGGCCTTCTCCTCGGAAGATACCCCCATAATCTCCACCACTTTGTAAACCTCATCAATAAACTCTTGTGGATCCTCATCCACCTTGGAACCATGGAACTATGAGAAATTCATCGTAGCAAAATCTCTTACCCTTGAAGCTAGGGTAGGAGTCTTTGGAGATGCAACAACTTGAGCCAACATAGTAATAGTGACCCTTAGCTCATCATTAGTAACTTGGTTGGCTTGAGGAACTTAAGGAGCTGGAGTAGCTTGGTCCTGATTAGCATTAACTCCCCAAGGAAATGGAGCATGTTGTGGAGGTATTTTCTAGAAACATCAAAGGACAAGAATTAGGAAATGAGAGTCTTGAAGACACAGCATAGATCACTAAAAAGTGAAGATTTCCAAAATGTCTCATAGCCTCTCACTCATAGATGTGGTGTGATCCACACCTACAAATAAGACTCTACTAGATGCGACATGTTGGACTCCCTAGGATGCTTTCAAACCTTGTGCTCTGATACAAAATTTCTCATGACCCGAACCTAGGGCCTAGCTATGACACGACAAATTTGACACTCGAAAGTGCCCCATCCAAGCCTCTTGTTCATGTCATAAGCATACATAAGGTAAAGTAAGTAATTCATAAGAGAGAAAGAAATCGGAACATAACAACATAAGAGTCAAAAGTTTCCCTTAGAAGAATTACATCAACCATGCTCCAATACATACTTCTACATAAAGATCTTGGCGCGGTCTAATACATAGCTCACAAGCTCACCCTGAAGATGTAATATTAAGAAAAGTCATAAAATCTTAATCATAAAGAAAACATCATATGAAAGGGTTTGTTCCTGAAGCATGGAAACTCACCAACTAGTCTTCAAAGCTCAAATTTGAATATAGCCACGAAGAAGAGGAATAGTCTCATCATCCATCCCTACATGGTTAGATCATATAGGCAAGAAGTATGTGTTAGTACATAGAATGTACTAAGTATGTAGGTATGTCATGTATCAAGGAACATTATAACATAATATCAATATGCTTAACAATATTCAATAGAATAAGAACAAAATATGTATGAGTAATGCATGTTTAGAACCATGAGAAGAAGCATCATAAAAACCTTTCATAATTCTAGCATACATATGTGGGAATAAGACCATAATCGATAAAAAGACCATGCAGACTATAAAATGGAATCCCAATGTTCCTTCTACATCGAGCAAAAGAGGAGTTTACTTTGCTAAGGTGGACTCGATCCTCACCCTATAGGATCTATCCTAGAATGGAGAGAATGACATGTACATAAAGACCTCACCCTTTAGGATCTATCCTAGCACGGTGAGTATGACAAGAACATAATGTTATACGGATCTGATAGGTAGCCTTATAGGCATATAATCATCAACCTACGGTAGCAAGTAGTTATGAAACTTGAGGATTTATATAAGGATCCTTGAAGATAGTCCCCCTCACACAAGCTTATTTGGTGCTAAGTTATATCCCACGGAATACATAATCATCCACATATATGGTTTTAAACATAATTCATACTTTATCAAAATCATACTTTCATAGCTTGTAAAATAGGCATCATAACTTCTGAAAATATTTCATATCATAGGAATAGTCCATCTATATAACTTTTCATATAGTGTGGGTATACTCCCCATATTATCATCATTTCATCAACATTAGGTTCTTAAGTCACTCTCATCATCATATACAACAACAACATACCCGGTGAAATCCCACAAGAGGGGTCTGGGGAGGGTAAAATGTATGCAGACCTTACCACTACCTCAGAGGTAGAGAGGTTATTTCCGGGAAACCCTCATCTCAAAAACCCGTAAGCAGAATAACACTCTCATCATCATATCATCATCATTATCATAACATCATCATTAAACTATGTTTTACGTACTTAGAATCATTGTTCATGAAAATCGTAGTTTTATCATAGGAAACTAGGGTCATGTGTGGGTTCATGTACAATTGAGGTAAAATCATATAATTAGATGAGATTCATGTGGGAATCATGCTATTGAAATCAATTTGGATCATTAACAAAGGAACTCACATCAATTCAACAAGTCATAATTATCATATACTTGAAATCACTTTAATTAACTTGGAAATCACAAAAATCATGTAATTATATATAACCCATGCATAAATTGGTATAGTAATCATGTAATAATCATAACCTAATCATTTGGAATACCATTATAAAAACTCATAGAAATACATGCTCAAACTTTGAGAAAAAGAGAGAATTGAGTTGGGTTTCATGGATGAAGCTAGTCTATGAATGAAGCCCTACATACCTCAAGTGAGAATCTATAATTTTGAAGAAGAAAATTCTAGAAATTTCTTAGCCAAACCTTCACCCCTAGCTTCAATGGAGAGAAACCTTAGAGAGAGAATTTTAGAGAGGGATTTGAGAACGAATGATATAGAATGAATTAGGAATAGGTTTTATAGGGGTTAAGTTAGGTAAGTTAGTTAGAAGGGTCAAAATGATATATTTTAGGAGTTAAACAGATTAGAAATTACCAAAAAGCCCTTCATTTAAAAACTCCCAAACCCATCTACGGGACCTCGTTCACGGTTTATAAACCTCTCCGTAGTCGCGCTTTGGCTCATTCTTGGCATGATCCCAAAAGTTTAGGTACTATAAATTGCACTTTGAAACCACGAAACCCTGTGTATGGTCCATAGTTCTATTTACATACTGTAGAACCTTTTATAGAATGCTCCCAGACTTAGAAAATTTTCCTCTCTCAAGGTCCCATCCATGACTCAAACTATGAGCTGTAAAAGGAAGTACGACCCATAATATTCCTCATGAAGTGAATCTCAGTGACCAAACGTTTTACCAACCTGCTAGACTTCAATCCATGAGACCTTTATATTACCCATGATTCAATCTATGAGCCATAGATTGGCTCGTAAAACTAGCCTATCTCAAAATTCTACAACTTTTCATTTTCTAAGTTTTCAACATGTAAGGTGTTATAGATTTGTCCTCATGAAATTTTCCCAACTGATGGGATCCTTTTCAACCCTCTCAGCCTTCCATTGATTATATCAAACTTTTGCAATACCATTAAGTTAATAAGCTTCCAACTCCTACTTCTCAATCTTGTACACCTCATCAATGAAATCTTATAGATCCTCATCTCTTTAGATCCATGGAACTCGAGAGCATTTATTATTGTAAAATCACTAACCCTTGAAGTCGATGTAACCAAATTTGGAGGAGAAACTACCCCTTAGTTCACTTGTACTATCATGACTTGGGAAATCATAGAAATAGTGGTTTTGAACTCACCATTGGTCACTTATTCGACTAATGGGTCAAAAGGACCTTGAGGGGATCATCCTCACTAATATCAAATCCTCTTTGCATTGGTGCTTTCCGTGGAAGAATTTTTTGAAATCACAAAGAATAATTGTTAGAGGAGGAAATCTTAAAGTACACTATATTGCACGACATAGATCATGAAAGAAGTGAAACATTTCCTGAACACCTCGTAGCCTCTCACTCATACATGTGGTGCATTTCACACCCATCAATAAGACTCTACTCAATGCGTCTTTTAGACACCCTCAAGCACCTTAAATTTATGCTTCGATACCAAGTTTATTACAACCTAAGCTACGCTTTACGTATGACATGATAATTAGGATTTTATAAGAAACCCCAACCAAGCCTCTTAGCATAGCAAGCATACATTGGGTAATTAAGGAGAACAAGAACATTGAAGGAAATATAAATGTCTAGAAAGCATAAAATCAGAAAGAAGTAAAGACAAAATAGATCCCTTTTTACATCTTTTGTCCAAAATCCTCTAAAAACTCATAAGAGCTAGTAGGACAAGACCTAGATTACTTGAAGTCAAAAATGAACTAGAAAGAAAGAACAACTCATAAGAAAGGAAATCATGAGCATGTCCTCAAATCATGGGGGCTCACTAACTTCAAGCTTCAATAAAATTCAGTACTATCCTCAAGAAGTAGGAGTGTGATCGTCAACCCCTAAATTACGATATAATGTAGGCAAGAAAAGAGCATATTAGTATGTCTGAATGTGCTAAGTATATGAGAAATGCAATATAATAAAACATAAGTCATGATATGAAATTAACCAATTTTATATATATAGAATAATATATGAGTCATTAAAGCATAAGTAAAACATGGAAGTGGTCGATGCAAATTAAATCATCAAAGAAATCATTAGAGGTAATTTTAAATAATCAAACATATATCATGAGTGAAAATAACGTGTGTGTGGGATAGGAACCACAATCGACAATAAGACCATACAGGTTATTGCATGAAATCCTGATATCTCCCCATACAACAGAAAAGGTGGAATCTACTTGACAAGGTAGACTCTATCTCGCTAAGGCATCATGAATATGTGCTATATATGAATCCACTAGCAAGGCTATATTGGCAATAAACTTACAATGACAGTATAGTTGTGGGACTAGAGATTTCTACTAAGGACCCCTTAGGTTGAGTCCCCACTTCAAAGTTCACTCGACACTAAGTCAAAATCCTACAGGATACTTATCATAATCATGAGTCATGCTTGACATGGAATCATAAGGCTTATCATAAATCATAGATTATACTTGTCATAAATCAAGGAACTTAACATGTGGAAAAAGAATCAATAGCTACCAATCCAATTCATAGAATAACTTATTTCATGTGATTCATGTAAAGGAGGTGTAGGCGTTTCATCATTACGAATTCTGCCTCCTTACAGAGTGTCATTAGAATTTTAACTCATACTTTTCATTCAAGTATCGACCTTGAATCATGTCTTCTTTGGACTATTCTTGATGTACAATCTAATTTTGGTAGTAACATTTCATTTTAGTTGGAAAATGCAGTAAGATGTATGGGGAAGTGTAAATGATCAAGGGGTAGTAACCTAATTCTCTCAACCCTTACCTTACTCCAGCTTGGTAGTTTTGACTATCTACCCAGGTTTGAATCTTTGGATTTAATGGCTGACTTAAAATCCACCTAAAACACTTTATGCCTAATCATTTTGGATACGCTTGCATCCTCTGTATTACCACAACTTTCGATCTTCCATTTCTTGTTCTTGGTTCGAGCTATTAGTTGAATTATTTCTTGATTTTACCTATGTATTTATTCCATTCATGATCATAAGAGAACAAAAGGACTTCTATTCTATTAGAATCCCTTAGAGTAATAAAATATATCCTTAGTTCATTTCATATATAACTAGCGCTAGGCAATATCTAATATTACATATATACATCTTTCTATCATTACATATTTTGTCTTTCACTATATGCATATGACATATATATGGCATACATTAATACACATATATATATGTGTGTGTCATACACGATATATCCTCATGTATGTCACCGTATGTTATTTGTATGTTTTATATTTTTTTTGTGATACAAAAGATTTATTCATGATATACAATTATTTCATTATAAAATTAGTACAAAAAATTATGATAAACTAATATAACCTTAATCATTTGGGATCATAACAACACAAAAATATCATGACCTCGACTAGGCCCTAGATGTGACAAGATGAATGAGATCCTCAAAAGAATCCCAAACTAGTCTTTTTAGCAAATCATAAGTATGCATAGGCAATGAGTAATTAAACATACACAGAAACTAAAATATAGGTATAGTTCTAAGAAAACATGAGAGTGTATTAATGTGCTGCCAAAATACAGCAATGCTTAATACTTGGGATTTTGTGCGTTCTCAAAGCGATGTTAGTAGATTTGATGTTTGTTTATGTTTATTTTGCAGGATTTTAGTATTGGCTTGATTTTGGGCTTGAAGTGCAGAATTGCAGAAGTTTTTGGCAGTTTACGAGACCCTCTATGAGTCGTGGGTCACTCCACGAGTCGTAGAGGAGATTTCATTTGATATTCCAGTAAAGGGGTGAAAAGGAAGACACACTCTACGAGAGAGGACCATGAGTTGTAGACCATGATACGAGTCGTAGAGTGTGATCGTGAAGTGAAGATCAGAAATTAAAGAGTTGCTGAAACTGGCTCAGACAAAACCCTTCACGAGTTGTGAAATCCTATACGACCCATGGACTGGTTTCGTGAAAGGTGCCAGTAGGATGAAACTACATTCCACGAGACCCCAATCCATGAGTTGTGAACTGCCTCACAAGCTATAAAATTTGCTCGTAACTGACACTGACACAGTTATCCTATTTCATTTCAGCTTTGTATTTTAAATACTATAATTAGGTTTTTAGGTTTTTTTATAGATACAATATTAGAAACTATATCTACGGTACTAGATCGATATAGAGAGTTTGTGAACATTGTTTTTTTATTTTATTGATTCAAGTTTGCAATTACATTGAGAATTTGGAATTGTGTTCATCTATTATTGTGCGTAAGTAATTTAATTATATATTCTTCTTGCATAGTTTCTAAACATACTCCAAGCGTGCGTGGCTAAATCCACAACTAAGGTTGTTGGAACTATGACGAACTAACTAAGATAAATTTTGATAACTTGCAAATTCTTGGATGGTGTTAGGATGCATTAATTAACCTCTTCACTTTAGCTATTTTTTAACCGATGGCTAACGTTAGAACTCGCCTAGTATCACTTGCCCGATCCAGGAGGTGACGAATAGGAAAAGAGTTAATTAACAAAAGTTAATCAATTTCTCTCAACTAATCAATATAACTAGGTGTAGTAAGGTTGTTCTGGGATAAAGTAAGGGTTAGTAAAGCAACATCACAGAGACCAATCAAGTAATGTGATGAAATTTACCGAGATGCTTGATCATGAGTTTAGAAGAATATAACTTACTGTCCTGCACCTACACACCAGAAATGATGTGCAAGTATCCAAGAACACTTAGTTAGGGAGTCATGGGGAACACACAACCCTAGTTCATTTCTCTTTTGATTACAATCACGTGCAATTTTAGTTTAGATTTTATTTTTACTTGCAAAACCCCCTCTTTATATTTGTTTTTCTATTTTCCAGGAGATAGTAGGGTATATCGGTTCACTTTACAAATTGTGCTAATCCAGAGTCTACCATATTCCTCATGGGAATGATCCTAACCCTTGTTAGGTTAAATACTTGAATACGACCACTTCAACTTCCAAGTAGAGGTATGTGTTGAGCGTTAACGTCGGAGTTCAGCATTTGTGGCATTGTTGCCAGGGAATATAGCTAGACTTCATTAGCATACTGTAATTTAATAGATTGCTCTTTATTTCCCTAATTTTATGTTTTTTGTTGTTTTTGTTTTGATATAGGGTACAGGTGAATAGTACATGTCAACTACGAGAAGTCAAGGGACTCCCTTGATTCCCTTTGACCCAGAGATTGAGCAAACCCAGAGAAAAATGGCCTAACAACCTGGTAATGATGTTTATAATGCAGCTAACGCTGCACTGAATCCAAATGGGGACAACCCACCCATAGTCATTCCACAGCCTGAGGGACTTCAAGTCGCTGCTAATGATTTGAATCATTATCACCTGAACCCAATGGCTATGGATGTCACGGGAGCTATAGTGTTACCTCCACTTCCGGTTGACACTATGTTTGTTACGTTAAGTGGGTTGTTGCAGATGCTATAAAAATGTGGGTAGTTTGCAGGCCTACAGTTAGAGGATCCACACAATCACCTGCACAACGTTGTGTTCATCTGTAAGAATGTAATGGGGAATCAAAATTTGTCCATGGATGTCGTTGGGCTCTGTGTATTCCCATTATCTCTTACTAGCAATGCAACATCATGGTTAGTTGAGCTCCCACTGAGTTCGATCACCAATTGGGCTGAACTGTAAACGGCCTTTTTGGAAAGATACTTCCCCATCTCCATAAAGCTCAGGCTAAAGAAGGAAATTAATAACTTTGAATAATTGCCTGGTGATTTGATTAGTGCTACATGGGAGACGTTTTCAAAGTGTTTGAGAAGGGTTCCCAACCATATGATTGTAGATGAATCCCTGGTTAAGCTCTTCTACAAAGCCCTTGATAAGAATGGGAAAGCAGTTGTTGATACTATCATGGGTGGATCATTCATAGATTATACCTTCCAAGTGATTTCCAAGAGGCTAGAGTGGGTGATCAAGACTAATCGTGTATGGGGAACAAGGGACAAAGCCACAATAAATAGCTCATTTGCAGTTACTACTACTCCAGTGCAAGCACAGGTCAATGAAGTGGTGATACAGGAACTTGCATGAATTAGTACCAATATGGAGCTACTGATGAAGCAGAATACGGAAAAGGTTAATGTCGTTGCTCATCAATCAGTCCAAGAACCCATGTATGAGGAACCTTATTTTAAGAGACGGGGGGTTTTCAACCTAACGCACAGGGGTTCAATCAGTACTATTGGTGCCAAGGGAAAGGAAACCAAGGTCGGAACTACGTATAAGATGGTGCTTACAACAACAACTAGGGTGGCTTCTATAATAGAAATAGAGGCTAAGATAGAGATGTTGATTGGGGTCGCAGAGATGGATATAGAAGTGGCACCTATGTTCCATCACACAATCGAGATTTTGGAGCTGGTCCATCGAGAGTTGAGGAGACGTTTGACAGATTACTGAAGAAAATTGATGCGCAGAATTAGGCACTCAAGGGGATGAAGACTGACATCTCCAGCATTAATCAAAAGATTGAGTCTTATTCAGTTGCAATCAAGCAGCTTGAGTAGTAATTTGGCCAGATATCAACCCAACTTAACTAACGCCAAAGGGGTACTCTACCCAGCAACACTGTTCAGAATCTGAAGAATGAAGGGCAGTGTATGGCTATCACAATGCGTAATGGGAATCAGATCACTAATCTTACACTGCCTGTTGATGATGATGAGGTTCATGATGAGGGTGTTGTGGATAAGCAAGTTGAGACTGGAGATGTTAGTGTTCAGACTGAGGAAAGAAATGTGGCACCTAAATAGTTGATACCCATTCCTTGACCTCCTTCACCCTTCCTACAAAGACTAAAGAAAAAAGAGGAGAAAGATAAGTTCAAACACTTCCTTTCCATGTTGAAGCAATTTTCCATTAACATCCCACTAATAGAGGCATTGGAGAAGATGCCCAGATACGCCAAGTTTATGAAGGATCTGGTGATGAAGAAGTGCACGGTAAGTCAAGAGCTCCAACATTGCAGTGCTATCTCTACCCGGTCCTTGGTGCAGAAAAGAGAGGATCCCGGAGCATTTACCATTCCCTATACTATAGGGGATGTGGAGTTTGCAAAGGCATTATGTGATCTTGCGCCAGCATTAACTTGATTCCCCTTGTGATTTTCAAGAAGCTCTACCTGGCAGCCCTTACACCTACTAGCATGAGACTATTGTTGGCTGACAGAACTATTAAGAAGTTGGAGGGAATCCTATATGACATCCTCGTTAAGGCGGACAAATTGATATTCTTTGTGAACTTAGTGATCTTGGACTGCAAAGTGTTTTTGAAGTCCTAATCATCTTGGGAAGGTCTTTTTTGGCCACTGGGCAAGCCCTAGTGCACATGGAATCCAACCTCCTCAAGTTTAGATTTAATGATGAAGAAGTCACCTTCAATGTTTGTAGGTCGATGAAGAGGCCAGATGAGCTTAAGATGGAGGTGTGGGCTATTGATAAAGTCTGAGTAATCAGATAGCCCACGTCATGTTGCGACAATAAATTAGGCGCTTCTTGGGAGGTAACCCAAGATATTTTTGTAATAATCGTAGTTTAGTTTTTAGTTTTTAGTTTTTTAGCTTTAGACTTAAAACAGGTTAGTTTTTTGTATTTTCACGATGTAAATTTTGGACAATGGACTGGTGTTATATAGGGTAATAGTGTGTTTTTGCAGGTTATGCAGGTACCAGACCAAGTCAACCATTTTTGGCTGAAAAAAATTGAAAATGGATTTACGACTGAATCTACGAGTCGTGTTGCATTGTACGACCCATAGACTATCTCATAAAATCCTCCAGTGAACAAGGATTTGATGCACTCCATTCCACGAGCCAAGTTCACAATTCATATGTAGAACTACAAGTTGTGGATTGGGTTCATGAACCCCAAGTAAGTCCCTAAATTTTCCTAAATGTCAAAAGTGGTTTACGAGACCCTTTTACAAGTCATATTCCAATACATGGCTCATATAAAGACTCGTATAAAGATTGTCGAGTATGGGACAAATCTAGTAGTGATAACTCGTGGCTCCTCAGAGATGGAATGAGTTGATTGGCCTCACTTATTCTACTAAATATTTTCCGCATATATGGCTTGTATGCCCTCGATGTACACCAGCTGAATCATGCATCTGGTGATGAGGCTGGTGCTCGAGGTGCCGAAGATAAAGTGGATTCTGACCCCTCCCCATTCATATTTGGACCAGGACCGTCTCTCGAAAGAGATCCTCTGTACTGAGTTGCTGGCCCTATCATCTTCCTTATCAATCTAGGGAGGTCGGAGCACGGTCACTTGCATCTGGGCTTGTCTAGTGGTGTCCCGTGTATGTCGAAGCTCGACATCCGAATCTGGATGGATGCTAAGCTCCTCAACTGAGCCACTAGTCTTGGAAGCAGTCTAAGAATCTGTAGGCTCATTTTGTAGGTGATCCCTCATGGCTTTGATCTCATCTCTTCTTTGTCGGGGAGCCATAGTACCAGCAAAGCATTCATTCCACACACCGATTAGTCCTATGAAAAATTGAAAGCAAAAATCATGGAAGGATTGGGCAAAAAGGGTCTACGAGTGTCGTTTTATGAGTCATAGAGTAATCTACGAGTCGTAAAGGTCGCTTATGAAATTAGTGTCTAAAATTTAAAGCTACTGTAATTGCATCTACGAGGCCAGTTACAGCTTATAGAAGACTTTATGAGTCATGAACTGAGTCGTAGATGGGACTCTAGATAAGGTTTCAAACAAGCAGGCCCCTATGAGACCTATCTATGAGTCATGGAATAATGAACAACTCGTAGGAGGTCTCATCTGATGACATCTCAGAAATTTTGGTTTCTGGAATTTCCTACGATGGGTAAGTATGGCTTGTGAATTGAGACACGGGTCGTATAAAACCCTTGTGAATTGGGCTTCTAGACTCCACCTTTTCTAGGTTCATCATACGAGGCTTATATTGACCATTTTTTAATATTTTATCAGTATTGAAGGAAGAACGCACACATCCCAACATATTTTCATGCACAACCTATCCCCACATGCAATTTCTCACAATTAACCCCATCGAAAATCATTTAGCATGTTAACCTAACAGTCCAACCTCATTTTGACAATTTCATTGGCATAAGCATGTTTATGTAATCGCATGTCAATTATATCAATCAAATTCATTTAATTTTATGGGCATGTGCTATTATTAAACGTAATTCGGCCACCTATACACATTCTGGCTACCAATTTCACTCTTAAACACATGCAAGCACATTAATTCATGAATAATTGCAAAATTTCAAGCCAAAACAGGACCAAATCATATCATGGGCACCTTACCCATCATGTGTCAACCAATATCAACACTAATTTCAATAATCTAGGGATTATGAAGCAAGGAACTTACCGAAAATAATGCGAAATGGGGTGAAATTGATGGAGGAGTTGAAAAAAGGGGCCAAAATCGTAGCTTGTGGTGCTCGCCGGAAAATGGGTAGTGATGGCCGAAAACTTGGTCGGACCGATGGGGGTTTATAAAGGATTAGGGTATTTTTGATATTTTGTAGACAAATTGGGGTCAAATTTTGTTTGACCCTTTTTTTTATATGTTGATTGGGTCGGTTCATAAGAACTGGCCTGGTCCTACGAGACCCCAATTATGAGTCGTAGAATGTTCTATGGTTCGTAGATCATGGTTTTATAAGAGGCCAGATATCCTAGCTTGGGGCTTAGGTTTTATGGCCCCATTTACGAGTTGTATAATATAGTATGACTCATAAGATGGTTTCATATAACCCCTAGATACTTAATCAGAAAACTAAAAAACTTACCTGGGGTCCATGAGCCTCATTCATGGTCTGTAGTTTGTTCCACGAACTGTAAAGTTGGCTCGTAAATTGGAGTGTATAAAGTTTTGCTTACTAGAATGTTCTACAAGCTGGCATACGGGTCGTACAATAATGTATGACTTGTATAATTAGTCATAGAGTCACTCATTCTTGTCTTTTCAGCCCAAGATGGCTGACTTGGTCTTACACCTGCAGAGGCTGCAAAAACACACTGTTACCTATATGTCACCAGTCCAATGTCCACACATTACAATGATAAAGAAAAAATCAAACTAGCTACAAGTCCAAAAACTAAAAACAAAGTAGAACTACTACTATTACACAGTATCTTGGGTTGTCTCCCAAGTAGTGCCTAATTTATTGTCGCAACATGACTTGGACCATCTGATTACTCAGACTTCATCAATGGCCCAAACATCCATCATTAGCTCATTTGTTCGCTTCATTAACTGACAGATATTGAAGACAACTTCCTTATTGTTCATTCTAAACTTGAGTTGTCCTGATTCCATGTCCACCAAGGCTCGCCGCTATGAAAGGTCTTCCTAAGATGATTGGGACTTTGAAGTCAACTTCGCAATCCAGGATCATAACAGTTGCGAGGAATATGAACTTGTCAACCTTGACAAGGATGTTATACAATATCCCCGCATGCTTCTTTATCGTGCGGTCAACCATCAATAGTCTCATGCTCGTCTGGGTAGGGGTTGCTAAACAAACTTTCTTGAATATCACAAGGGGCATCAAATTTATGTTGGCATCGAGATCACACAATGCCCTTGTGAACTCAACATCACCTATAGTGCAGGGAATGGTAAATGCTCCAGGGTCTTCTCGTTTCTTCACCAAGGACCTAGTCAAAATTGCACTGCAATGTTGAAGCTCTTGTGAGAGCTCCTGACTCACAGTACACTTCTTTGTAACTAGATCCTTCATAAACTTTGTGTGCCTAGGCATCTTCTCATATGCTTCAATCAACGGGATATTTATCGAGAGTTATTTCAACATGGAGAAAAGTGTTTGAACTTACCTTCTTCCTCCTTTTTCTTAAGTCTTTGATGGAAGGGAGGAGGAGGTCTAGGAATGGGTCTTAACTATTTTGGTGTTGCATCCCTTTCTTCGTTCTCTCCACAAACTTCTCCAGTCTCAGTATACTTGCTCTCGACAATCTCCTCACGAGCATTATCATCATCTACTGGTATCTGAGGATCAATAGTCTATTTTCCATCGCGCGTTGTGATTGCCATACATTGCCCCTCGTTCTTAGGATTTTGCACTGTATTACTGGGCAATGTACTTTTCTGACGCTAGTTCAGTTGAGTTGAGATATGATAGAACATCTGCTCAAGATGCTTGATAACCATAGAATGAGACTCAATCTTTTGAATAATGTTGGAGATGTCAGACTTTATCCCTCTTAGTGTCTCATCCTAGGCGTCAACCCTTTTTAGCAAATGATCAAACATCTCCTTCATGCGATATGTGCCAGTACCAGAATCTCGATTATGCGGTGGAACACATGGACTATTCCTGAAACCATCTTTGGGCCCTAATCAGCATCGCTATCTTGGCCCCTATTTCGGTCATAGCAGCCTCCTCGATTGTTGTCTCTGAAGGCGCCATCTCCCCCAAAGTTTTGACCTTAGTTCCTTTTACCTTGGAACAGAAAGTCCTGATTAGACCCTTGGGCATTGGTCCGAAAACCCGTCATTTGATCAGTAACAAAACAAGTGTCCTCCTCAAAATATGATTCCTTGTACATAGGTGGTCGTGGGGACTGATAAGCTACTTCATTTACTCATTCCATATTTTGCTTCACCAATAGCTCCATGTTAGTATTGATCCGCACAAGTTCTTGCATCACTTCCTCACTTACTTGTGTCTGCAGTCTGCACCAGACTAGTACTGACTGAGAATGAGATCCTTTTGGTAGACTTATCCCTCATTACCCATGCATGGTTTGTTTTGATCACTCTTTAAAGTCTCTCAGCAACCTCCTGGAATGGATGATCTATAAATGAGCCATAACAGCGACTACTTGGCCATTCTCATCAAGGGTTTTAAAGAATATCTCTACCAGAGCTTCATCAACAATCTTGTGGTCAGGGAAACATCTCAAACACTTAATAAACCTCTCCCACATGGCACTTATAGACTCACCAGGTATTTGCTCAAAGTTTTGAATCTCTAACTATAACTTCAGCTTTTTCGAGATCAGAAAGAACCTTTCCAAAAAATCCTTTTGTAATTCCACCCAACTGGTGATAGAACTTTGTGGGAGCTCAGATAACCATAACATTCCATTTCCAGTAAGAGAGAGTGGGAAAACATGGAGCCCAATGGCATCCATGGACAGGTTTTGGTTTCCTATCATACTTTTAGAGACAAACACAATGTTGTGTAGATCGTTATGTGGATCCTCTGATGGTAGGCTCGCGAACAACCCGCAGTTCTGCAGCATCTATAATAGCCCACTTGACACGATGAACTTAGTGTCATCCGGTAGTGGAGGTAACATAATAGATCTCGTGGCATCCATTGCCATAGGGTCAAGCTGATATTGGTTCCATTGATTTGTTGTGGCTTGCAGACCCTGTGGTAGTGGATTTAGCAGAGGGTCAAGCTCATGATTGCCATAGGGTCAAGCTCATGATTGCATTCACCGCATTACCAACAACATTGTTCATATTATCCTGTCCATCCTCTTTAGTGTTGTTTGAATCTCTGGGTCAAATGTAGTCAAGGGATTGCCTCGGCTCTGAGTGTTGTGCATACACTACACCTGTACGCTGAAATTAAAAAAAACAAAAATGTAAAATTAGGAAAATAAGGATTAATCCAAGAATTACTTAAACTGAACAAGTCTAGTTGTATTCCCAGGCAATAGCGCCAAAATACTTTATGTTGCTCAAGTCACACCTATTTTTTTAGGTTAAGTTGTTTCTCTCAAGTAAATAACCTAATCGAGGTTAGGATCGATCCCTGAGGGAATATGGTAGACTTCAGAATAGTTCAATTTTAAAGTGGGGTGATTAACCTACTTATCTTCCAAAAGAGAGGATTTTTTGCAAATTAAACTAACAAAAAACTAAACTAATGCAAGAGAAGTGTAACTAGCAAAAGAGCTAACTAGGGTGATGTGCTGTCCATGATTCTCTTACTCGGTATTATCGGATAATTGTAATCTTTTCCAGTGTGTAGATGTAGGACAGTAAGTTAAGTTTACCTAAACCTTTGATCCAGCATATAGGTAAATTTCATCACGGAACTGGATTTTTCCCCACAATGGGACATTATTAAGCCTTACCTTTTTAACCCAATACAACCTCCCCTTGATCCAATTTGGTTGATTAGACGAGAACATCTCAATTGAATCCTGTTAATTATCTTTTTTTCCTATCCATTACCTCCTTGATCCGTCAAGTAATACTAGGTGGGTTCTAACGTAGGCCTTCCGTTAAAAAAATAGTTAAAGTGAAGAGGAATAACTAATATATACTTACATAGCTTGGTCCAAGAATTACAAGATATCCGATTTTACCAGGTTGTGGATTTATCTACTCATGATTAGCGTAGATGAAAAAATTATGAAGTAAAATAATATAATTTAGCACTTACACAAAGTAATTGATGAACAAGAAATCTAACTCTTCAAATAGAACTCAAAATACGAATCAAGAACACCAAAAAATATTTCTCCCTCTAAAACTACTTAAGACTATGAACTGGTACGAACTCTCTTCTAAAATTTTTGAAATATAACCTAAAAACCTATTTATAATGTCTAAACTAAAAAACCAAAATGGAATAGGAAAATTATGTCGACATACTCCATGGTCAGGTTCACAACTCGTACTCCAATTCACGGCTAATATGTTAGGATTTTGTAGTCCTTAACGTAGATCTGGAGATATCTTCAACAATATATTTCCACAGGCCGTGTAATAATATATGGCCCGTGGAGGATGTTATCTGATAGAATTTCAAAACTTCTTCACTTTTTGATCCTCACGGCACGACTACACTCTACGACTCGTGAATATATCTATAACTCGTTTGTATGTATGTAGAGTCACATTCAGAAAATTCACCCTTTACTAGAATTTCTACGATACCCTATCTACGGCTCGTGAACTATTACACGACCCGTGAAGGGTTCCGTGGATCACCAAAAATTGTTGCTTCAGCATACTTTGCCCATAAACTATACCAACATTGAAATCTTGCAACACAAATACAAAAACACATCAAATCTACTAACATTTCTTTGGAAACACAAAAAATTCTAAGTTTTAAGCATCAAAAGTGTTGCATTTTAGCAGCACATCAGGCCCTTCTGTGACCTAATTTTGTAATTTTTTATTTTTTGTTTTTGTGTTCATTAGACTTATGGGTATGCGTATTTGTGTGATTTCAGGTACCATAGCCCCCAGACCCAAGAGAGATGAGATTGAGGACATACATAATTGGCTCTGTAATGAGCCTACAAATTCTGAAGCCAATGGATCAGTAGAGGAGCTTGGCGTCTAGTCAGATTTAGGCATTTAGCGACAACAAACCCAGGAGATAGCTAGATAGGAAGTGTCAACCCAAAAACTGGCCATATTTACTTGGCCTCCCTAGTCTGATGAGAGAGGTGACTAATAGAGTAGCTCCATACAAATGACTTCCTCCGAAGAGGGGTTTGGGTACAAATTAAGAGTGGAGTCAGGTTCAGAGGCTGTGGAGTCCACCCCAGCACCATCGGCACCACCTTTGCCTCCAAATGCATTGATGAATAGATGATATGTGTGGCATATGCTACGCATATACTGGGATGATTTCCAGCATGACGAGCAGGGCAAATAGGCTTGCACCATATTTAAGGAGCCCCAGATTATCACATATGGTCTTGATAGTGCCCTTGGACTTTGAGACACTATGGCCTACTACAAGTTAGAGTAGTTAGCAGCTTCATCGGGGAAGTATTCCCTAATGATGGTTCATGAGTTGTATGCTTCATATGCTTCTACTATTGCGGAGTCAACCTCGAAAGGGAAAAAGCTCCTTTCACAGCCCCACATCACACAAAAAATGGTGAGAGGTGTTCGGTTGACATATCTAAGACCACAATTCATTGGTTTCTATTCAGTCTCAAGTATTATGCCCCTATTTTTGTAGCTCAGTATGATTACAGAGTAGGGAAGACTAAGGATGGGGGTTGATGAGAGATGTGGCCTGTAAGGCCGTACTAATGAGATGGATCATTGATCATGTTGTTGAGCAAGGCTAGGACCCTGACTAGATTTCCACTTCTATAGTGATCGTGAAAGCATCACTCAGCTTTACCAGTAAGTTTTGGTGGGTTGTAATTCATTCTCGAATCTAGCCTACTTAGGCGGATAATACTTTGACACCAGACCATGTAGTTTTGGTTACCACCATTATTATTGTCTATGATATTAACTGGGCCCACCTTATAGCAGAGCATATCTATGAGCAAACCCTGAAGATGTCCACCTCCATTCCATTCTCATGCTTTATCTACTGACTATGTATAGCGGCAGGGGTGGAGAGTCTACACTAGGTGGATACATTGATAGAGGTTCAGAGGATCTTAGATGTCAGGCTGACCAAGACAAATGAGAATCTGATGTTCCTTCGTCAAGCACCACACCCACCAGTGTGACTAATAGAGATATTCGCCGTAGCAGCACCATTTGAGCCTTATTTGTCTTCGACTATTGTTGCTCCAGAGATTAAGGGGCCCCCACAGATAGAGGCTGATATAGAGAAGGGGCCCATTACTACTACTTTTACTCCTACACCAGAGGTCGTGCCTACACAGCCTTCCTCCACTACCATGGTCTACATATCTACGGCTTCTATCTAGACTATGACATAGCGAAATTGAGTCCCAATTGACTCAATTGCTATAGCAGATCAGTCCTTGGGTTTGCCAGGCTATTTCAGAGGTTGCATAGCGCATGCGAATGCACTGTGTGGCCACACTTAAGAAAAGTCTTACATCGGTACATGGACGCATTGATGCTTCTAAGAAGAAAGTGGAGCAGAGCCTCAGTTCAGCCTAGCCTCCTTATTTAACTACTATGCGAGAGGAGATCCAGCTGCTTCGCACCAATATAAGAGCAGCAGTAGAAGCATCATTCATACTTTCTATGCCTGACACTACCATTGAGGCATTTTTTAATCTATTTGTTGCTGAGGAGACACCACTCTGTGCCTCTCTAGGAAGAGGCCTCATTTTGATGACAATCCTGATGCTATGAGATGAGAGGCAGAGAGAGTAAAGATGGAGCAGGTAGTGACTTCCATGCGAGCCTCGATAGCAAATGAGATGGCACAGCAGGTACGAGCATATGAGATAGTGAGGGGTGCTAGACCATCCAGACACACTCTCATGATTGAGAAGACCACTCGACAGATTGAAAGTGGTAATAGATAGACTGACACCGGCGCTTAGGTGTCGAGGTATATTCTTTTGACCCTTATGCTTTCCTTTGGCTTTATTTTGTTGCATTGAGGACAATGCAAGTGATTCTCGATGGGGTTTGGTAGTTATAGGTCTTAGTGAAGTCTGAGTAACCAAGACCTATAACTATCCCAATTTTTAAGTCTGCAAGGTTTTCTTGCCCGTGTTGTTTCCCCAAAGACATTTATTTTCTATTGAACCGGCACATTTAGAATGTAAAGGTAATATTAGTAGTATGTGGTACTGATATTTGTGGCATATGTTAGTTTTTATTGAAAAATGATACCCCTCGGTTTTTTTTTTAGATGTGCTTTTAGGTAGTTTGATGACAATCATGTAAAATCATTGTATAATAGTGTTTGTTCTAGAAAGTTAGGCGTAATTGTGATAAAATGCATAATCTGAGAGTCTAAATTGATAGTGTATTCAGTGTCATATGTGTGAGCGTTATTGTGTAATTCTTATATTGTGTTTCAATCTAGAACTTGCCTTATTACTCTGACTGAGACTGTAGGTTAATTGGTTAGTAAAGGATTTTAGGTCATTATGCATATTAGTCCACTTAGCCTAAATTGACCAACCAAATACATTGTGTATCCCATGATTCTAATGTTTGAGCCTTAGATGTATCATTTATTTGTAAACACCTGAGTAACCAAACCTTTTTATCTGTGAAATCTTGAAATTGGCCCTGGTCCTTCCTAGAATATTGTGTACCTCAACTCATGCTAAATGCCTAAGTTGAGGGTGGCTACCCAAGAAGTGGCCATGGTTTAAAGATTGGATATTGTGCACCTCAACTCAAGACAAAAGCCTATGTTGAGGGTGTCTACTGCAAAGGAATCATACCAATCAGGAAAGGAAGCATAGGAATACAATAAAAAGGGGTTAAATATGAGGTGGGTGCGAGAAAAGTCAATAGATGCCAAAAGTTTGAGCTGAAAAGAAAACAAATTGTGAAAAATCAAAAGGCAATAAGCTGAAAATTAGAAAATGACACCCAAAAGAGTTGACGTAGGAAAAAGGGATGAATGAGACAAAAATATTAGTGTTAGTAGGGAAATAGTGTGAAATAACGTTGTGTCAAGAAGGGATATTAGCCACTATGTCCCAAAAATGTCATACCAAAGCACTATGAGCCTATGTTATAAGCCTAGAAAGTCCTATAAAGATCCTAATCCAAGTAGTCAAAGATTATAGTCATGAGTATAGGGGGAATCCTATAGTATTGTGCATAGTATTTGAATATCTTTGTGTGAGAGTCTTTGTTAGTCTCAAGTATTGAATCTACATTTATTACTCTGAGTAGGATGTGAGACTTTTTTTTGGTGAGGGCACTTGAATTATGTCATTGATTTTAGACTATCTTAGTGATTGTGGTTTTTGAACTTTGCCTTATCTGTCATAGTTGTACGATTGTATTGATTCGCATAAGTTTATTTGATAACTAGCTGATATATGCACTAATGAGTTTGGTTGGGTATATGTGACTAAATTTTAGATGATGTATGCCATTAGATTGAGGTTCATTTGTTGTTTTATTGCTTATGTAGATTGAGTCTGTCACTTGAGGACAAGCAATAATTTTAAGTTGACGGTATTGATGTACTACAAAAATACAACACTTTTGATGCTTAAAACTTAGGATTTTGTACGTTCTTAAAGTGATGTTAGTAGGTATGATGTTTTTTATGTTGTTTTTATAAGATTTCACGAATTAGAATGATTTTTGTGCCAAGTGTTGCAGATTGTAGGTTTTTTGGTGATTTAGGAGTCACTTTACGAGTCATGGTTCATTCTATTGGTCGTAGGTTAGTCTCGTGGATCAGATCCAGTGAAGGGTGGATTTTTAGATGTTGAGGTTATGAAGTATCATACAAGCCATAGAATTCTTTATGGTTTGTAGGTGTGCTCGTATGTCAAAGATCAAAAACTATGTTGAATGTTGAAGGGGTATTAGACGATGCCACTTATGAGTCGTAAGATGGTTGACAATGTCACGCCTCCAACTCTACAAAGACCGACAGGCACTCGGTGCCCACTAGGCCCGAGAGAACCAACATACAACCTTTACTTATCATGCATATGTCTATGACAACGCTACTGAGATAAGGAGATCAAAATAAGTATCACTCGCTTACATACAAG
>JBCEWC010006432.1:0-23050 GCA_038996855.1 Solanum aculeatissimum
CCCTACCGAGTTCAAGTCGTGGACCAACACGGCATTCGCTTCTTCAAACAATTCCTTTAAGATTGTACAAGAGTGTATAGAGGTTTGAGGGAGTTTATAAGGTTTAAAACAAGTGTGGAACCGACTTACCTTATAGGGAATATATATATATAACTAGGTTAAGGCTGCCCAAAATAAAATGATGGCTGCCCAAAACTTCTTTTTCCAATCTTTTTCTTTTATCTTCACACCTTAATCTTATATTATTATGACATGTATAAATATAAGATTTCATAAAAGTAAACCAAATTACTCTAAGACAACCCCTCCCCCTTTCCTTTTTGACGATTCAAGAAAATCAATTTCTTTAACGACACAGATTCGAGTCAAAGAGTTATGAAGTAGTGGTTGATTTTATCTCAACGGAACACCCCTTTGAAAGTGCGTACATGATTTAATTGTAAGGGCGTTACACATGAAGTCTCGAACTCTAGTTGTCATTGTCCTCACATTTTGAACTGCTCCTCCTTGATTGACTTGTACCGTTACGACTTGTTCTAGCATTTGGATGGTTGTCTGAAACTCTGTATTAGTGATCAGATTAGCCAAGGGATCATGGGGAACTTGAGGAGCTTGCTTGTCATTGATGTTGTTTCCCCTTTGCATTGGTGCTCTTCTTGGGAACATTCTCTGAAAATCGCAAAGAATAAGAATTAGAGAGAATAAGCCTAAGAGTATACTCTATTACACGACACAAATCATAAAAGAAGTGAAAATTTTCTAAAATGCCTCATAGTCTCCTAATCAGATATATGGCGCACTTTACACCCACAAATAAGACTCTACTTGATACAGAATGTTAGACTCCCTAGGACACTTTAAGCTCTGTGCTCTAATACAATGTTTGTCACAACCCAAGCAAGATCCTAGGTATGACACGATGATCAAAATCTTGAAGGATCTCAATCAAGTCATCTTAGCATATCTATAAGCATACATAAAGTTAAGACCATCATTAACCATCTAAATGAAAATGGAAGATAAGTCTCAACATAAAAAGCCAATAGGAAAGAACAACTTTAGTTTGAAACATAAGGACAACATAGACTTTATATAATCCAACATGTCTCTACTAAACATAGGTGGCGAATTAAGACATGCTCCTAGCTCATCCTCAGTGAAGGAAAGGAAAGTAGCATAATAGTCTCAACAAACAACGAAATAAAGTTCAATGGCTATCCCTCGAAGCATAAGGACTCACAATCAAGAATATTACAACTCCACTCCTAGCCTCGAGTATGGGGTATAGGGTAAACATCCTCTCCTACATTATAAAATAATGCAGGCAAAGAAGTATGCATTAGTACTTTGAATGTACTATGTAGGTGAGTAATATGCATACATGTATATAAGTAATATAGAACATGAGTCATAAATCCTGAGATAAAACATAATCAATAGAACATGAGATATAACATAAGTAAAACATGTGGTCAATGCATCAATATTATAGTAATTTTAAAACCAAACTTAATCATTTTATTGGATATCAACCTTAACTGACAATAAGATCATGCGAGCTATAACATGAAATCTGGTGTAACTCCCACTCGAGAAAAGAGAGGCTATTTTGCTGAGGTAGACTCCATGAGAACCATTAACATCATGATCCATCTTTCATGACCCAAGCTAGATTTTAGATATGACACGATGATTTAAATTCCCAAGAAAACCCCAACCTAGTCTTTTACATATCATAAGCATTTGATAGGTAATTAAATAAATAATTAATAAAGTGGAATATCATAAAATAGGTCTAAAGCTTAATACATAAATGAAGGATCTAGACAACATAGACTCCATAAATGATGTTCGACAGGGTCCCTAATACACTAAGATAAGTGAGGGCTAAGACATGTCCCTAGTTCACCCTCAAAGAAAAGTACAAGAAGTAGTATTAAGTTTCAACTCAAACTAAAGCAATGAAAGTAGATAAAACATGGTTTGTCCTCAGAGAATAAGGAATCACCAATGGTCTTCAAGATGCAAGTCATATTCACAAAAGTGAAAAGGAGTAGTATGGTCGTCCGTCCCTACATTGTGTTATATATAGTAGGCAAAGAACATGCATTAGTACGTTGTAATGTACTAAGTATATAGGCATACAATGTAATGATAATCATATTTTAGAATTGCCCAAGAAATGTATGATAAGATAGATAAATACATGCATAAGTAAACAATGATAGGTCAATGCACTAGTAAGCCATAAGTAAAATCATACAAAGCCTCATAAAAGATCATATATGTGTGGGATAAAACCATAACCGACAAAAGACCATGCAAGCTATAACATGGAATTCTGATGTCTCCCTGTACATCCGAGAAAAGGAAGTCCACCTTCCAAGGTAGAAGTCTACCTCACTAAGTGAATATCATAATCATAATGCTATATGTGGATCCACTAGCTAGGCCATATTGGCAACATAAACCTACGGGGGTATATAGTTATGAGACTAGGAGCTTTATATAAGGACCCTATAAGTTGAGCCCCAACTCCAAAGCCTCATTCTGTGCTAAGTCAAATGCCACAAACATAACATAATCATAAATTATACTTGTCATAAATCATAGTTTGTAACTTCCATAACTTGTCATGTAGGAATGACAACTCAAGTCAATAAATCCAATTCATAAAAATACTTGTTCAGAGAATAGCTCATTTTTATGTAGATTAGGCAATGTGGGTGTAGGCCCTACATCATCACCTTTCATATCTCAACTTGAGTAAATTGGCATCTGAAGTCACCATTTAAGCCTTAAGTCACCCTATTTCATAAACATGCTTGAAAACTTGATATTCCATAATCATATATTGAGTTGAAACAAATAGGGGAAAAATTATAGGTTCACAATTAACAAGCTTAAAATCATATAATCATAGTAAATTCATGCATAATCTTGTAATTTAAGATCACTTGAAAAATTCAAGGAACCCAATAATATTGTCATGAACCTTGTAGGAGAATTGAAATAGTAAATTATGTAATTCATGCAATTTGTAATAATTCATGTGTAAGTGAGTGTAAAATCATAATATATATCATATTTTGTGCAATTTAAATCAAAGTCATAAAAAACCTTGAAATCACATACTTCAATTTGATGAAAATGGAGTGAATTGGTTGGGCTCCATGAGTGAATGATATCCATCGATGAAGACCCACGTATCTTGTGAAGAAACTAGCTTGAAATCTGAAAAATTCAATGGAGAACTTGGAATTCTAGCTTGAATTCCTTCAATGGAACTTGGAGGATGAACTTGGAGAAGAAGTTTGAGAATTTAGGTGAATAATTTAAAATGAGGTTGATTTGGGTACTATAGGGACGATTATGGGTAGTTATAGGGCTAAAGCGACGTAGTTTAGGGATTAGGTGGGTAGGAAATGTCAAAATTTTCTTTCATTAATTTCTATCGGACAAATTCTACGAGACCTATCTACGGTTCATAGATCCGTTTACAGACCGTAGAGCCCGTCCATAGAAATCATGGTAAAATTTTCTATCGCAAAACCAAAACCACAAACCAACATCTACGACTTGTTGTTCCTTTCAGGGGTTATTGTTACCTCTCGTAGTCCCTAGGAAAAATCACACTTTCAGGATCTCAAACCACGACCATATTTATAGGTCCATCTTCTCTTGGACGACCCGTAGACACCCCTTGTACTTTTCCTCAACACTAAGCCAAATTTTTAAGTTTTGGAATCCAATCTGTGAATATATAATACGGCCCATAGTTTCATGTACAAACTCATTCTTGTTCCTTCGTAGTCTATGTTCAAACACTTCAATTTCTCCCAAACACTGACTCTATCTATGAGTCTGACCTACGACTCATAGATCAATACACGACTCGTATAAAAGCCTTTGTGGTTCCTTCAAATTTTCCAAAAATTTCACCAAATTCACCTAACAACCACGAGAAACCCATCTATGAAGTTCAAACTTTATTTGACTTTCTTACTAATGGGATATTACACAAACCCCCTCTCTCTAAAATAGCCAAATTCTTTTTTAGTAATTGTAAATATTTTAATTCAATCCCATCTTAGTAGTTAAAATTATTTATAATAAAAACAATAGCAAATAAATAAATAAATAAAGTGTGCATTTTAGCTTGTTTTCCCAAGCTTCTTAGGTCCCCTGAGATAATCTGTGGGATTGTGGCAAACGCTCTCCATGGCGTCTCTGTCCTCATTCCCTGGAATCGCTAACTCCATCTTCTTCCCTAACACCCATTTGAAATTTCGTCTTCCGCCTTCTACACTGCTTTTCCGACCCCTCTGCGCTGCTCCACACGGCCGCAGCACCACTACCCGTAACAACAACCATAACCCTCCACAATCAAGACCTCGCCGGAATAACAAGCAATATTACAGGGGAACTTATAATCTTATCAAAAAAGAAGCTGATCCAGTAACATTGAGCCCCATCTCAGCAGCTGATGTTAACCTGATGACTCTATGCAATGAAGGTAAGATTGAACAAGTTATCGAGTACATTTCCCAGGGCGTTGATGCTGACTTTCGTATTTTTGAGACATTGTTGAGCTATTGTACTAAACTTGCGTCTTCCAACGTTGGAGAGAAGGTGCATGAGCTCTTATTGCGTTCCCCCTGGAGTAACAATATTGAATTGAATGGTAAGTTAGTGGAAATGTATGTGAAGAACGGAAGCATGACGAATGCCAGAAAAGTGTTTGATAAAATGCGTGAAAGGAAGTTGGAGTTATGGCACTTGATGATTAGTGGGTATGCAGAAACTGGAACTGGGGAGAGTGGTTTGCTTTTGTTTGAGCAGATGAGAAAACTTAGGCTGTTGGAGCCCAATGGGGACACTTTTTCTGTGATTCTTTCGGCTTGTGCTAGTAAGGGGGCTGTGAAAGAAGGTTTGATGTATTTTGAACTAATGAAGAATGAGTATGGTATGGTTCCCGGAGTTGAGCATTATTTAGGGATCATTGATTTTTTGGGAAAATCTGGACATTTGAATGAAGCGTTAGAGTTTCTTGAAGACATGCCTATTGAGCCCACAAAAGAAATATGGGAGGCGGTAATAAATTTCGCACGAATTCATGGGGACATTGAACTTGAAGATCGAGCGGAAGAGCTGCTCATTAGGTTAGATTCGTCCAGAAATATGTCTAATAAGCTCCCTGCACCGTTTCAGAAGAGGCATTCTGAGTTTAATATGCTTGAGGGTAAAGATAGAGCTAATGAGTTCAAGAGCACAATTCTACATAGGGCAGATGCATACGAAAAATTGAAAGGCTTAAGCGGGCAGATGAGGGATGCTGGTTATATACCAGACACAAGGTATGTGCTTCATGATATTGATGAGGCAGCTAAGGAGCAAGCGCTGATGTATCATAGTGAGCGATTGGCTATTGCATATGGTTTAATTAGCACTCCGGCAAGAACAACTCTTAGGATCATCAAGAACCTCCGAATATGTGGTGACTGTCACAACGCCATTAAGATCATGTCAAAGATTGTTGGGCGAGAGTTGATTGTCAGAGATAACAAGCGGTTTCACCATTTTGGAGATGGTAAATGCTCCTGTAATGACTACTGGTGAAGTCATCAGTCTATTCAGGCTATTACTGCAATTATGTTTGTAGAATTTGTAAATCTACTAGGTGCAAGACGTTCTTGGGAATCATGTTTACAGGATGATATCAGATTGTACGTTAGTTATATGGTTATTTTGCTTGAGAATAAATATAATCTCCCCAAATTTGCCACTTCTTGTTATTGGCTAAATTTAGAACTGTCTTTATCAATTTCTATTACCTCCCAGGGCTAAAAGACCTCCTGAATAAACAATAGCATATGCAACAAAAAATGAATACTAAACAGGGGCTTTTATTACTAATATTTTATGGACTTAGATTATGCTATAGGAAAGATTTGAGGATTATCAGAGTTGAATCTCACTGACCCAGTCCAGCACATAGAGCTATGTGCTTTTATTTGTTCAGGTCGTGCTTATATAGAACTAAAGGAACTTCAAATAACTCCATGATGACACAGAACAAAATGGAATGGCACAGTCCTTGATAAAGAGCTACCGGATGTGTAAAATGATGGAGTGAATGATAACTTTCATTTACAAGACATCAAGCTTTTATTTACACATTTGCAATTTAACTGTGTTTATATACAGAAGGGATCCTACCAGTTGCAGGTGGAACCAGCAGCAGTCTCATCTAATTGCTTGCTGAGTCAACTACTTATTCAAATAACAATTATGCTTGTGTTACTTAGAAGAATGGAGTGGTACAAACTTTAAATTGCAAATTCTGAGCCTGAAAAAAGGATTGTTAAGACTGCCGGGATGATGATTTGACCATTTCTGCAGGTAACAACTTCTACAACAGCTTCGTCTTGTGATGGCACTCTCAGGTATGATTTCATCACATCATAAACAGTAAATCAAATTGCAACTGATGGCACAACCTTTATTTCAGAAATCACATTTATCAGGGCCAGTAATACGTATATTAATACAGGAAACAGAGAATATTACCCACTTTTGGTTCTAGCAACTTGGATGTTACCTGGAAAAACAATCTTAAATCCTTGTTATAGTTTTGGTTTACCTTTGGCCAATCATATTTTTCATTTGTTTTCCCTTCACTACCTTGGAACAAAATTGTCCAACATAATTTCAATCTAAAAGCAGTAGAACATGAAGATTTTTCCAGATAATAATTTATATCATATACTCAATTGTCAAGGTTGTTTGTAAACTGTTTATTTGCTCAACTATTTTTATCTATCATAAGTGTGCTTATTAGATTAATGACTTAGATAAAACCATATTATGATTTCAATCTTTTCAAGTAAAAATGGTTTGACATGTTAATTTAATCTGTGAGAGTGATCAAAATTGTTAAATCTGAATTTTTATTTCACAGATCATATTGAAAAATAGCTAGTAGTATTCTTTAAGACATTGTCGCAATATCAAAAATTATACAGACAATCTTTTCTTGCTGTTCCCATTTTTTAAAATTAAAAATACCCATTCTTCTGTGTGTTTGAGCATAGAGGTTTCTCTTTTCTTTCTTTTTTTTGATAACCAAGATGTATAGAGGTTGTGTATATTAGGGAAGGAGGATATCTTGGGCCTTGAACTCGACTTTTACTTAATTTTAACCGGAGGAAGGGAGGGGTGAGAGGAGGTGAGCACACGGGTGCACTGATGTATCTTGTCGAGGGTTGAAATGACATTATTTTGGGAGGCTTGAGTCCTTTTGTGTAGCACAGGAAGGGATTTGCCAATTTGAAAACTATTAATATTCTTTTGATGAGGTAAGATAATGCAAATTTGAAATCATGATGAAATAATAAGTTTTTTCCTTTTTCGAGAAAGATATAATAGTAAGCAAAGCGTAGTCATTGCCTGACCCTCAGATAAGTGAGGCTAAGTCCAGAAAATAGTTGCTTCCATCCATGTCTTTGTACAATCATAACAAGAGAATCAAATGTTCCTTTCATTCATGGCTGCTGGTAGATGAGGGAGTCGCTGTACCTGAAATATGTGTCTCCTCTTTGTCTTTCCAACATCCATTGGTCAAAAGAATACTTCTTTGTCTTTACAGTCTCACTACACGTACCACATCATCTAAAGGATAAATGAAAGTCTAACCAAGTAGTCCTGCAACAGATTCCTACATGCTAGTTTTACTGTGATAGACTTCCTTTGCTCCAGAGAGATATTGCTTTTCATATTCTCATAGAACTAAAATTTTAGCCCCGCATAATGGGAAGATTCCTTAGAGTGATGCTGCTGGAAACACAGCATCGAAGACTTCATACCGACTCCACGGTACAGCCCTCTTATTCCAGCCTCCTTGTATGTCTTTGAAAAGCAGTCCTGCATCCCTTCGTAAAATGTTTACATGTAGCAAGCCCTTGCATATTCAACTTCTTGGATCCAACAACCTAGACGATCAGAAGCAAATCAGTACAAAATTGCTGTGGAAACTAAGAATTCAACTGACCCATTTCCTTAGGACTAACAGAATCCACTTCACAAGTAGTTAAATTCGGTTAAGTTGCCAATCTTTGCCTGATATAGCTTTCAGAGAGAGAGAGGAGAGAGTCAATGTTTGTGATAGGGAAAAACAAAGGAAACCAAAGAACATGTCCTCTTTATTCTCGTACCTGGTAAACCAATTTAGTTCAAACTAAATCAACTGGATAGGTAAAAAGTACAGAAGTTCACTCAGCTAATGATCCTGCTATGAGATCCAGAATGGGACCTTTCCCAACTCCAGGATTACTATGTAAAATCCAGTGTGGTACTCCTCATAGGCCGTGGAATGCAAAGCAGCATGCGGGACAATAAGAGTTCCACCTGCAAAACATGTGAACTTTAAGAAAAATAATACTTCTCCAAGTTCAATGGAGACGGAAACTGTGGATACTTAACCTGAAAAAACTGAGAGCTCCTTCTGTCTTATAGCAATTTTTTGTAAAGGATCCTGACAGTGCCAACTGGATGGAATGCCCCTCTTTGCAAAAGAACTTACGGCTGGTGGTGTGGCTGGTGGATTTGCTAAATGCTAAGACAGTTATTGCTCCTCTTGAGCGTATCAAGATCTTATTTCAGGTGAGGTGCCTTCCTTGTTTATTCCTTCTTTTTCTTGCGTGTGGATTTCTTTTGTGGAGGATTACTGAATTTGTTTGTCAAGATTATGATGCAAATAATAATGGAGAACTAATTGCAGTGATTGTTATTTCCACTCCCATGATTCTTAATTGTTCTTTAAAATTTCGTGTTGCATTTCTAAATGACTAACTCTATTTTGTTAGTGCCTTAAGAGAAAGGACTGATCATACTCGGTATGAAATTCAAGGCATACAACATTCTTTTTTCTATTTTTTCATTCCAGAACTTTGCCATAGAAACTGAAAAAGCCCATGCACTACTGAATCTGTATGCTTGCCTGTTATATTTGTCCACCCATATCTGCACCCAAAGTACTAATTGCAAGATATGTGTATTTAACATACATTCTTATCACAAAACCACAGTTAACTAATACATAATTTTTTTAGTTTGACGCTACTGGTCATATTGATTAGTTTCGTGTAAATATAACGAGCCCTCAGCATGAGGACTCTAGTATCCTGGAAGATTGAAGTCCTCATCTTTGAGTTTTCTTCTTCGTCGACCAGACAAGCCGAATTTCGGAGCTTGGGGGCATCCATTAACACAACACTCTCCATAGATAATATTCCCTTTATCTCATTTTATGTGACACCTTTTTCTTTAAAAAAGAAAAGTTTATAATTAAACTTTAAAATTTACTTTTTACCCTTGATGAAATGAAGCCATATAAACATCTGAGGACTGTTTTACACCATAAGTTTTAAGAGTTGTCAAAACATATTACATAAAATGGGTCGGAGGGGGAGTACCACAAAATGGTTCAAAAGAAAAGTAGGAGAATGTAAAACATCAAGGGGTCATTTGGTAGCTTGATAAATCCAATGCTAAGGAAAAATTACTAGAATAGACACTTTAAGACTAGGAATTATAAGAAATTTTTTATTTACCAAAATAACAAATAAATTACTAAAGTATGTCATCTATATATGCTAACTACACTGTACTTTACCATAAGTATGCTGAATATATTGTACTTTTTTAAAAAAAAATTATTAAATAATGTTAATTCCAATTGGTCCTTTCACAAATCATTAAATTGATTTGATTTTTCACACGTTGGCTGATGCACCACACCCTTTGCAGGCGCATCTCCCAATTCCTTTACCTTCACTTTTTACATTGTTTGAACCAAAACCTCTTCATTGAAGCAAAATTAAATTTGCTTCTAAAAATTCATAGAAGCTGTTTACATTTCAGGTAAATTCATCGAAATCGTTAATTTTATTTTTTTTGGTATTGACACAAGATTTGTTTGTTTGAATGATTGTATATGCATAATAAGTTACTCTTTTTAAGATTTTTTTTTTTCATTTCTATGTAGTGTTCTTTCTCAAGTGCAAACAAAGAATAACTATAGAGGGCACACCTACTAGGAAAAGCCCAAGATTCCAAAGTAATGTTATTTTCGTTGAGAACACTCCACGTTGTTGCTCTACACCTACCTTTGAGTTGAATGCTTACACACCATCACCACAAAAAAGGGACGATGGGGATGGTGTTAACAAAGAGAAGGATCAATGCATCAATATTAGTTCTAGCAAGAGCAAGATTAATGTAAGTTGGAAAAGGAAGGGTAAGGAGCTTATGCATGAGAGCAATTTACCCCACAACAGTGATTTTGAGGACCAAATCCCAATTTTAAAGTGAGCCAAGATGAACAAAGCGCTTAATTCGTCCAAACCTGTCAATGTCAAGGTATTTTGTTGGTTAAAATATTTTTATTTCTAAATGAGAGAATGCTTTATTTTTAATACATTTTTTTTTGTTAGAAATCCTTTGGGAATAAAGACAAGATCGCTTTCGGGTCCCTAAAAAAGAAACATGGGAAGACAAAAACTAAGAAATCTTTTAAATTGAAAGATGACTCAAAGGTATTTTTTAATGTTTTTTATGTGTATTTTATTATTTTCTGTTTTTTGTTAATTTTTTGATTCATTACAGTTTAGTTTTGTTTATATTTATATTTTTTTGGACCATTTCAAAATAATCAAAAAGTCTCTCGTTGGTGCTCGTATGCTAATGATAATGTATTTGATAAAATAATTGTGTTTTTATCGAAGTATAATATGCTTGATTTATTTAAAAGCGATCCATTTGGTTATTTATTTGATCTGCCACCCTTGAATGTGCAATCACAATTCATTAGATCTTTGGTTCATTATCTCAAGAACAAGCACCAAATTGGTGAAGTGTTTATATTTAATTTTAATGGCAAAGAGCTAAGATTTGGTCTTAGAGAATTTAGGTTTGTTACTGGTTTGAAATGTGGTACAGTAAATGATTACACTCATGATTTGGTTGGAAAATCAAAGCTCGTTGAGCGATATTTCCCGATGACATATGACAAGGGTGTAGAAAAACATCATTTGATTAGTGCTTTTAAAGCAGGGTTATTTTAGACTGAGGATGTGTTTAATATTGTTGTGATTTACTTCATTAGTACGTATATTCTGTCATCACCCCCAAGAAATATTTTGTTCTGTTAGATCACTTTTTGTTGATTGAATCTGGACGTTACATAACATACTCATGGAGTAGACGTTCATTTTTTGATTTGAGGAATTTTTTGGTCTATCAACTTATTGAAGACCTAGATTATGTTAAATTTTTTGATTTTTTATTGGCATTGCAAATATGATTTTACGAGTGTTGCAGCAAAGTTGATCCTGCTATTGCTATTCAGAAAGAATACCGTATTCCTCGCCTATTCAACTAGACAACATCAAACACCATGTTGTATTTTCATAAACTTTTGAGAGGAATGTTTAGGCGGTATGACAATCAGATAATTCTTATTTAATATTTTTTTTGGCTTATTCTTACCCCTTATTCCTATTAATCTTTTTTTCCCTTTTTGTTATATTTGCAGTACAAGTTTCAAGATTTTTCTTTTACCTCGGAAAATTTGGCTATCTTTGAACTTGAGCAGCTTGGTGATTTGAACTTTGTTGACACTAATGTTCCGCATTCCAGTTATGAGTGCAATGATGATGTTGTTGTCCGAAATTTTAAAAAGTTTGTTGGAGACTTGATCTTGGTCAGTATATTTAAATTTACAATTCTCAAACTTCTAATTTTTTTTGTATTGATATTCTGTGCTCTTTTATTTTTGTTAGATGCGCAATGACTTCAAAGCTTTAGAGGTCAAGGTTGAAGCACAAATTGGTGAACTAAAAGCTTACATGGATGAATGTTTCAAGAATATACTTAACGAGATTAAGTTGATACAAAGCAAAAGAGTAAAAAACGAAGGAATTGGTGCACAGAAGGTATCATAGAAATTCATGTATAGGCCTGTTGTCAAGAATTTTTTTGGAAGTTATGTGGAATGTATTATAACTGGTATCATACATTCCTTTACTGTTGGTCTTTTTTTTTTTTAATTGTGGATGTGAATTACGTTACATAATGATATTATAGATAGTATTTCAGGATGGTGCATATTGTTTCCTTTTATTGGTATTGTGGATTTGCTTTGAAATGCACAATGGTATTCAAGATGATCAACATTATATTTTTTAATGGTGAATATAGTTTGTATTCATGGTTAGATTTTTTTATTAAAATGTTGATGTGTTGGTTAGTTTTCTTATTGATGCACAATATTTTTGATTTTGAGACTTAACATTTTGGTATAACTGATGTGACTTGGTAAATTTTTTTATTTTGTAGTTGTTGGTTACACTACTTAATGGTATGTTGGTTGGTATTAGTATGGTGAATCTTGTGCCTCTATTGGTATTCTGATTAGTTGTTGAAATCCTTAATGATTTTTAATTTGATGACTTTTATGTTTTTATTTTATCTTTGGGTGTACAAATACTTTGTTAGTAAGAGTTAGATATTTGGTTAAAATATTGGTGTGTTGGTTAGCTTCCTTATTGGTGCACAATTATTCTTGTACTGAGATTAGCTTTTTGGTATAAGTCTTGGTGGATTTGTTTTTTTTTTATCCTGGTTGTTAATTACACTGCATAATGGTATTGTTGATGGTATTTAGCATGTTGAATGTTCTACCCATTTAATGGTATTCACATTAGTCTTTTACAATGTACATTGGTATTCAGCATGATGGATGTTTTTTTTTTTTGGTGCAACAATACTTTATTGTGTTGGTTAGTTTCTTATTGGTGCACAATTAGTTTGATCTTTATCTTGACTATATTATTGAATTTTAAAATTGATTTACCATTTGGTGATAGCTATTGTTTTTGTGTGCTAACATATTTTCCACACTACACATGTGGAGTTTGTTTTATGATTTGGTATGTATGTAGTATTTTTTTTTCATTTTCTGTTGAAATTTTTATGGGATATGTGACTTGGTTTTAATTTGAGTCTATTTTGATTTTCTTTTTTGGTTATTCATCATTTTTTGTATATAGGTTGGTGAGGCTGACATTCCAGTGGATGTAGAAGTAGGTGTCAGTGATTTTGATTATCCCATTCTCGATTTTTCATCGAATGATCAAAGTGAACAATATGGTGACAAATATCCCCCCGTGTGAGTTGAAGGTTAGTGTTTACTTGTAAAAACAATCAATCTTAATCAATAATAGTGTAATTCATGAGATTTTAATAACTTTTTGAACCCCATTTAAAATACCAGCTGAACCAACAATATCTAACTCCTACATTGGATGACTTTGAATTACCCGATTTTAGAGTCTCAGATTATTGCTTTGGAAAACAAAATGTCATATTGACACAAACGCAACGAGTTCAAACAAAGGCTCTTGGGAAGTTTGCACAATCACCATGTACTGACTTAAATAGTTCTGCATGTAAATCAGATAACGCGTCGGTCAGATTTGAGGTGAAACACCCTTTTGTTGGCTATCATGAATTTGAAGTTGATCCAGAATTGATTAAATCTTTTAAGAAGTGGATTAAAGATAGATTATCAAAAATTGTGACAGGTCTGTGTTTTTTAAATATAATTTACTTGATTACACTAATTATTTACCCATGTATCCTTTTTTAGGAGAATTAGTATTTTTACTATTATATCCAACAAGATAATTCTTCGTTTGATTTTGGGGTTGAAAGGATTGGATTGATGGACTGATTTTACGTCATGGTAACTATTGGAAAAGTTTGGACTGACTCGATAATCTTATTTATTATGTTTTCATTATTTATTAAGTGTTGTTTAATCAATTGGTGCTCTGTTTTGATGAATATCTTGTTGTGTTGATTTTTTTTTTGTGTACAAATCGATGAACTTTAAAACTCTTAAATTTTTGTGTAGAATAGCTATGCTACTGAGGGTTAGTTTTTTTGATAAAAATGTTGGTTTGTTGATTTTTTTCCCTCTAATTGTTAAATATAGAACATAATGATATTAAACATGGTGACTATTTTGTCTTTTTATTGATATTCAGGATGATGAATTTCATGATTGTTTTGTTCAATTTTAGTTTGTTAATCATGATTTTGAATTTTTGTGCATGTATTTGTTTTATTTTTTGACTTTGTGTGTGTATTAAAATTATCAAAGGGTGTCTTCTTTTTTTTTTTTGGTGGGACAACTAGTATGGTTCTGATGGTTACTTTTTTTATGAAACTTTTGATGTGTTGGCTAGTTTTGTGGTGTCTTTTTTATTTATGTCTTTGGTGTAACAACTTAGTATAATAGGTGTCTTTTCATGGTTAGACTTTTTTAGTTTAAATGTTTGTATTTAGGATGATGCATCTCTGAATTATTTTGTGCATTATTAGTGCATATGTTGTGCGTATTTTATTTATTTTTGGTTAACAAGTGATTGTTTTCTATTTTTTTTTATAAAAATACAACATGTGAATGTCCTTATGTACTACTTGCATAAGAAATGCAAGTATGGTAATGCAACCCAAAATAGAGTCACGATGATTGCCACATTCTTCATTAATTGAGTTGAACAAATTCATGAAACTTGAGACACTAACAACAGGGACAGTACATTGATCACCCAGGACCATGATGTTGCACAATATATTAGAAGTTACAAGATATTGACAAATACGTCATGGAATAAAGTTGACTACGTTTGTATCCCTATTCATGTTGTTGCAAAATGTCATTGGGTGTTGATAGTATTTTCTATAAAAAATAGGTGTCTCTTCATTTTTGATTCACTTAGCGAGATTAAGTCCAATCACACTATTTTTGTGCTACAGTTGGTGAAGAAGTTGTTAGAGATTATTCCTCTCTTAAGTTGTTAGAGATTATTCCCCTCTTTTTTATTAGTACTGAATTTTATGGAAAAAAAAGATGATATTGACTGGAAAAACTCAGTATACTATGCTGATTATGCCTTCTCGGATAACTTCACGTATATTACTTGTGATAACACTTTATAACAAGTTGAAGATTCTAAGTAAGTAATTTTTTTGTCTTCTGAATTTTTTACTATTATGTGACAGTGACTGTGAACTATATACATGGAAACAAGAAAGGTGATCATAATTATGGGACTATGAAAACAAGAAGATTGATTCCGATATAATTAGTGAAAGTGAGGTGACTAGAAAGGTGGTCAGCAAGTTTGGTGGACCAAAGAGTAATCGTGAGCACATCGTGGGCAGTGAAATGGTGTCAGCGTCTAAGTATGTTCCTAGGAGGAAGTGTTAGTACGTTCTGGAATGATGTACAAACTGATTGCTTATGGTGTACCCACTGTTTTTTGATGTAATTGGATGCAGATATTTTAGTGTCTTTTGGTTTGATTGTTTTAGGATGATTTTATCTTAATTTTTAATTATTTTGTCATGTCCAGTTATAAACTTTAAAAAAAAATGTTAATTATGTTTTCATTGGCATGTTTGTTTCATTTTTAAAGTTAGCGTAATCCATATAAGAACTAGATTACTTTTTTACGTACTAACAACCACCATATTCGTAGTTTTTTTGAGGAGTTTATCTCCGATTACATACAAAACAATTTATCAACAACACGTGACATTATTTAACATTTTTACACAACTGCTTCTTCTATGCAAAATAATCAATTGACTGTTCTATAGTTGCATAAATCTAAAATAAAACTGTCAACAGAACTTACACCAATCTATCAAGTTGTTTGTAATTTTAAATCACTTTTTACAATACTTTCATCAACTTAGTCCCGAATACACCAAAACAAATTTAAGAGTCTAATTTTAAACAACCAAAATAATTTTTTTATATAATTGCACAAAATAAAAATATCACTGTCATAAAACTTACACCAAACAATCAAATTATTTTTTACCAAGATTAGATTGGCCTATTTGAAAAATCATCATAAATATCAATTTATGTATCAAATTATTGTGCACCAATAACCCCTGAGTTAAAATGCATACCCCAAAAAAAAACAAAAAATATATATCATAACAAAAATCACAGTTAGTTACCAATGAAAAAATATTAACAACTCCTTCTACTAGATCAGTCAGTTAATTAATAATTAATGCAACAGTTACTAAACATAACTATCGCCATGTTATACCATAAAACTGAGCAAACACATATATTCATAATTGTCAATACAAATCATAACGCTCACAAATGAAATCACAAAAAATACAAAATCAACAGTATCACTCGTTACATGGTATTTCTGGAAAATTCTTCTTGTTGTGTCCTTGTGCACCACATAAACCCCATGCACCTTTAATTTTCTTGCATTTCATCTCATTGAAGTCCTTTTTTCTGTCTTTGTTTGATGACTTTCCTGGTCTCCTTCTTGTAGTTGGTGGCAATATCATTTCATCCAATACATGACTTGAAATTACCCATATACTTTCACACAATAGTGGTTCGATTGATATTGCATAAGTATCCTTGAAGTTCTTGTTACTATAATAGATTGAGCAATAAGACTCAATGTGCTTGTTCCTATATTCAATAGAAACTATTGAATGACTACACAATTTTCATCACGCTAAAACCTTCCACAGCTACACCTATGTGTGTTCAGACAAATCGTGAATCTTTTTGCACTATCTATAACGATATAAAGATGTTTTGCTGATGCTCGTACCTTCAATAAAAAATAAGCATGATTATACTTTTTTTCTTAAAGATAACATTAAAAAGTATTAAATTATTGTACTAACTGTTATACTATTGAACAATCATTTATTTTCCACCAACATTTGATTGTATTTCTTTGTCAAAACAGTTGTTGTTTTTCTACCCTCCTCGCTGTGTTTTTCATTCCAACATTCTATTGTTTTCCTCATATACTCCAACATAGGAACCACTGGTAGCTTTCTCCTAGGTAAGATTGCTTTATTTATGGACTCAGCTATGTTATTTGTCAATGTCCAAGTTTTCTTTACTGTTGTATGACAACGAGATCACCTTTTAAAATTTGCATTCATTAGATATGATCGAATTTTTGGATTTATTTTATCTATTTGATCCATCAATTCATTAAATTCTTGCACAGTAGAAGCCTTTGCCAAGTTGAAGAATGATTTTCTAACTTCCTCGACATTCTTGTGTGTTTTCTTTAATAAATTAGCCCACAAATGGTAGATACAAAGATAATGTTTGATAACTGGATATACACTTGTTGTAGCATTTCAGATGCTTTTATTTCTATCTGAAATAAAGCACATACAATCTCTATCATCAAATGCTGTTTTAAAATTTTAAAAAAACCAACTCTATGAATTGTCATTTTTAGAATCAGCAACACCATACGCCAGCGGCAAAATATGTTCTACATGATTATCAAATTTAATACCATAAATAAAACCTATCAAGAATAATTTAATACTCCTTTCTTTTGTTTTTATTATAAATTAAAAGGATCCAATGTGTTAGCTATTAATATGGCTCCTTCAAATATTGATTGTATGTTCGTCCCATCAACTACAACTATTGGACGGTAATATTCCCATCCTCTTATGTTTGCATCAAGTGCAATAAATGAATATAGAAACTTATATTCTTTAGTTTTTTTTCCAGATTTACAACTGTCCCAGGATATGCTTATTCCAATATATAATGATACATTGAAATTTTAGAATATAACTCTTCTGGGTTCCCTCACAATATCTTCATTGCTTTTTGTTTACCCCTGCATGATTGCATGTACGTTAAGGAAATACCATGCTTCCTCTTCATGTCTGCCCGTATGTCTCTTGGTTTGTAAGTTATTTTGGTGTCACTATACTTAGGCAACAACATGGTACCAAGCGCACAACTAGTAGATTGACGTTTTGAATTCAATCTGTCATTTGTTGGGGTAGTATGTTCATCGTTGAAAATTTTTACTTTGAATAATTCAGATTTTTCCAGGGACGATGACTTAAAGAACGATGAACAATGATCATCTGGACATTTCAGACTAAAACTACAAATAACGAAGAAACTAACTTAATGATTGTTACAATCGTCAGCACAGTACCAAAAAAATAAGCATTATTATTTCTTTCACCTGACAGTACATGATCTAACAACTTTGAATCGAAACTGTCTCAATAGTGCATATCTTTGCATAACCTCAACTAATGTACACTTGTTTATGTAAATTTGGTCTTCCGCCACTGGATCAATTAAAATGTTGCTGATTACATGTGGTTCTTCATTTTTCTCATCAAAATCCACCAATATCGTGTTACTAACGGCCAGTTTCATCTCCACTGATGTTATTATTTGTGACAATATTATTTGATCATTTGATTCGTGCATTATTATCTCCACATCTCTATCAATATATGTCACGTATACTGAATATTTCGAAAAAAAATTCGGGTTAAACCTTTTCTGATCTAAATAGACTTTTACCTCCATGTCATTGTGGATTTTCAATGGTGGTGAACGCACACCACAATATTTGTATTACCAACTCGGTGTATATCGTGTCCAACCCTATTTGAGAAGCAGTGACTCTAACCAAACCATCATAATTTGATGACGTATCATATAATACTCCTTCCATCTTATAATCTACATAGTTACCTATGTAACACACCAAATATATACCACAATAAATATCATATCTTGTGCAATCAACATTCCAAAATTTCACACAATTACAATACCATAAAAAATATCAACTTGAAACTATTTTTGTTAATGCCACCATTATATACACCAACTTAATTGCACCACAGTTGGATTAATTCTTTTGAATTTAATTTATTTCATACCAATATTTATACCGTATAATTGACCACCATGGGTGTCGCAAAACATGCATGGTTCACATCATTTTAACACTCCATAGTATAACTTAAATGTTAATCAACATAATAACTAATTTCATCTTATAGACAGTTATACAAAACCTCACATTTAAAGATCAATAATCATGAAATAAAAATTTAGAGCACCACTAATGAAAAATGTAAAAGCATTGTTTTTACAAAAAAAAAAAAAATCAACAACACAAAAAAAGTTGTAAGTAATTAAAAAATTATCACCAATCTTTAATATTTTCTAACAAAAAATAAGGTAATTTTTTCTACTATTACATACTTGTTAGGTCCCATCTTCTATCATATTGTACCAAAATCGACACAAAATTATTATTATTATTATTATCTATGAATCTAATCTGGACGAACACCTTCTCTCACACTCCCCAACTCTTTTATTTTGGTACCTAACTAATGTTCTTAATGTGTGAGTCAAAATCTTTATATACAAGTTTTCGTAACTACATCACCTTTTTCCCCTAATAATTATTTGTGTACATGCAACAATGAATTCTTTTTTCATATGTACAAGGTACAAAAGGTAAAGCGTCATTCTTGGTTGATACGCCTGTCAAAAGGCTGTCACTATGTAATCAAATCAAAATAAATTGATTTGATTGCTATTGATAAAGGAAAATCATTTTTTAAATGTATACAAAAAAAATTATAGAAAAGATCTATATTTTAGATCATATGTATCATTAGTAATGCGGATTAGAAAAAATTTATTAATTACATTACTAATTAATTAGTTGTATTCAAATAATTAAGGTAGCAAAGGTATTTTTTTTGTGTTAGGAATGCTCTACTCGTTTTAATGCACTTGTTAGCAATTTTTTTAAATTTATTCTACTTTTTCCTTTCCCAATATCAATCAAATCAAATTGTCATCAGCATCAATTAATATCAACAACTACTTTTTTCCTATTTTGTAATTATGGATTGGTATATTTGTGTAAATAAAAAAAATTGATAGGGTCATGTAATTTTGTATATAAAAATGTATAGTTATGTTTTTACCCTTGATTTTATCCTATATTTGATTTGCAAATAGGATAAAAGTTGTTATTATATTTATTTCAAACAATATTTGGTTGGTAGGTTTTTAAATGTTGTGCAAACGTTATTCATGTATTAATTTATATGGTGTTTGATTGCGATTTTTGTAATCCTACATAATTCATACTTGCATAACTTGTGAGGAAATCTATGTATAATTTGTGCGAGATAGAATGCGGAATAAGTTATGTGAGTATTAGTTATACATGTTTTAAAATAATGAATTACATATTTAGCTTTCCACTGGATATGTTGTTATAGTACACATGTATCCCTATCAATTTACTTTTAAGTGCATATTTACAACAAATCAATAATTAATATATGTATAAAAAAAAGCATTACTAGTTTTTTCTTTGAGTTTTTATCTTCACTAGTTCAATGTACGTGCTTTGCACGTGTGTACCGCGTTAATTAATAAAAAGTGTATAAAAATAAATAAATTATTATGTGTGTAACTTATATCATCGAGCACAAAACTATAATTAATTTTGTAAATATTATGATTCTTTTCATCAAATTTATAAATACGTCATTTTTCTATTTCTACCGCAGGATGAAAATCAACTTCATTCTATTTGACAATAATAGTAGACAAAATAAGTGAATGTACTTTTGATTCTGTATATGTCCTTTCTTTATTATCCGGTATTCGGTGTTGGAGCTTTGACTAAATTTGAATCGAAAAATGGGTCAAACTCCCTATAAGATTTCTCCATACTCAGGGCTCAAATCGGAGACCTCTAATTAAAAATGGAGCAGATCACAACCTATGTTGATAATTCTATATTGGTCTAGTGTTCAAGGGCAAAAATATCTTAGTTTATTATTGAGTTTTAAACTCATGTCCACCTCCCATCTACCTCCAATCATGCATACATATAAATAAAAATTGAAGCCAATAAAAATGCAAATAAATTATCAACCAACATACATATAAATTATGGGATAATATATATTATGAGAGACAAAAAAAAACATTATTACCTATCCATCGGTGTATAAGCGTATTGTTTTGACGAGAATATAAATTTACTTCTGATAATATGTGTTTTAGTGTTATTGTCTAATTGAAATTAGTATTAGATTGCAGAACTTTATTTTTCATGTGTTAGTTTGTTTTAGTCTTAAATATTAGGCCAATTGTAGAAAAAATTGATATTTTTTACTTTTTATTTGTTTTTGTTTTGGGACATTTTAAAAAAAAAAAACTTTTTGATTATTATTTTGAAAGTTTTTTGATAATTTCTTTTCGGATCAAGCCTATTTTTTTGGACGATTTTTAAGTGAATTGTTTTTAAAAAAATTAAATTATTCTTTGAAGTTTTTTTTTTTTGACTACTTTCAATTTGGATCAAGTCTAATTTAGTTGGAAAATGATTATTTGTGTAGGACTTTAACCATAATAAGAAAGTCTTCTCCATTTAATTTTTATCATGTTTATTATATTTAATATTTACTATTATTAAAATAATTAAAATAATAATTTAAAAAATAGGAAAAATACGAGTTTGTCTAAATAGAAATCTTTTAATGAATGACAAAACGTTCAAACAACATTTCATACTGAAAATCCTTAATATTGTCATAAAGGTATATAATTTTTTAAAATTATTTATCTGATATTTAGAATACGCATTGAAATTCAACTAATTCAAATTCAGACTTGACATACCTTATTCGGGAATAACCATCTCTACCAAGATTTAGCCTACACAATTTAAAGTAAATAGAACAATAATGGATGACCCTAAACATGCATTTAATTTAAATATAATGTAAATGTTATGAAATTATAAAATATAAAGAAGAAAAAGTAGAGAGAAGATTTCTTATTACTCTTCAATAATATTAAGTTGTATTTTACAATGAAAAAAACCCTTATATTTATAAGCAAAAAATTGACTTGGTTTCCAAGTAAGAAACTGAATTGGTATTCAAATAGAATTCTTAACTCTTATAGGAACCACATAATAGACATTCACTATAAATTAAATATGTTTATAACACTCACCCTTGAATGTCTATTTGCTAGATTATATGCCTCGTTAAAATCTTACTAGATAAAATCCAGTGGGAAAAAAAATTCTAGTGAAGGAAAAAGAGTACAGATATCTAATAACACGCATTTTGGATGCCTTATTAAAAACCTGACAAGAAAAACCCAATGGGACAAAACTTTGTGAGGAAAAAAGAGTACATCGCGTATTAACTCCCCCTGATGAGAACATCAATCCAAAGACTTGAATCTTCACATCCCAATATTGTGTGTCATCTTCTTGAAAGTTACAATTGATAGAGATTTGGTAAACAAATCAGTCACATTGTCACTCGAACAAATTTGTTGCACATTTATATCACTATTCTTTTGGAGCTCATGTGTGTAGAAATTTTTTGTTGAAGTGTGCTTTGTTCTATCTCCTTTTATGAATCCTCCATTTAGGATCAAAGATTTTTGCAAGTTCCTCACTTCAACTTGTTTAAGCAAACAATCTATTGCATTTTGAAAACTCTTCAAGAGTTTCAATTTAGGTTGTCAACTTGCATATGAAAGGTTCTTGATTAATTTTAATCAATATGAAGATTATAAACAAATTTTTCAATAACTTGTATATGCTTCATGAATTTTAAATCCTTCAAATACTTTCATATCAATTTTTTTGTCCAGTGACAATATTCAATATTAAATGCATGACGTTTTCTAGTGTCTAGATTGCAAGTCAAATAAGCTTTGCGCTTACCAAGATGCATCATTCCACTTGATAATTAAGACATGCTTTAATATATTGAAAATTTAGATCCTCATAATCTTTTATAATATTGAGCTATATTGTTCAAAGATATCATCGACAAAATATTCTTTTTGTCGGTTTGCAATGCGACATAACTTATTGAGATCTCATCACTTCATTATTTTTAGATAGCTATCCTTCTCATGAGGTTTCATGAAGTGTTATGTCATAAGATCTTCAAGAGCACATTGCCTCTTAATTATAACCATTTTGATCATTTGTTCCTTTCCCTTTCAAGAATTATTTTATTTGGGATCAATTGCATGTTTCATGCATGTCGTAAACTGTGTCCTTCAGGG
>JBCEWC010006433.1:0-23048 GCA_038996855.1 Solanum aculeatissimum
AAATAGGATTCTATATACTATTGTTATTCCTATTCCTATTCTAAGTAGGATTGTATTTACATATTCCTATTCTAACAGTCTCAAACATAGGTATACACAGTGGCGGAGCTAGAATTTTTATTAAGGGGTGTCAAAATGAAGAAGTAAACATACAAGAAAGCCAACAAAATAAATTTAAAAAAGAAAAAAATGGCTGCAGTCAAAAAGTACTATTATGCTGCTACCATGGGTAGAACACACAACCTTGGGCAAAGTTCACAACCCCTTAACCACTGCACTAAACCTTCAACTTGTGTCAAGAGATTCAACAGTTGTATAGATATTTTTACTAAACCAAAATTTGACCATTATATACAACGTAATTCCAACGAAGGGGGTGTCAAGTCGGGTGAGAGTAGCTCCGCCCTTTCTTGTGTCAGTGGCTCTGCCCTTGGGTGTGTCAGCTGATGTTAGCAAAATTAAGTTGTGGTGGACTGACCTCATCCGCAATAAACTACAATGCTGAGTGGATTCTTAAAATTGATAGGACATTACCATAAATTCATCAAAAATAACGGTCTGATTACCGCCCCTTAACAAGTATGCTTCAGCAACATTCTTTTAAGTGGAATGATGATGCACTTGCATCTTTTAAAGCTCTTAAAAAGGAATTAGTCGCTGCCCAGTGTTATCAAAGGCAAAAAGTGCCAAAAAGCTCTAAGGTCCATTAGGGCTTTCAGTGCGAAACACAAATAAAGTGTAGGTGTTAATGAAAAAAGGCACAAAGGGAGAAAAAAAAATGCAAATATATATCTTTAGTCCAAGACTAATACTCCCTCAGTCTCATTTTATGTGACACCCTTTCGTTTTCAGTCTATCCCAAAAAGAATGTCACCTTACTATAATCAGAAACAATTTAACTTTAAAATGCCTTTTTTTACTCTCAATGAAATGAATTCCAGCCATACAAATATCTAAGGATTGTTTTAAACCACAAGTTTCAAAAGTCTTTTTTTTCTTAAACACCGTGCCAAGTCAAAGGGTGACATATAAAATGGGACGGAAGGAGTTATTTATAAGCATGAATGACAAATATATAGACAAAGAAATTGAAAAAAAATTATGATAAAGTGAAATATCTATTGTTTAGTGCTCTCTTCAGAAGAAGTTCATTGGCAAGGAAAAGTATGTCTTAGAAACTTGATAATGTTGCTTAAGTGAACACTAAGAAAGGTGAAGCACTCAATATGTTTTGAGCCTCACTTCAGGGCTTTAAACACATTTTAAGCGCACCTTTGATAATATTGTTGCTGCCCTGGTGTTACTGTTGCCAAACTTTAAGAAGAATGGCACTACAGGTGTCGGAATAGGAGCAATCCTACAACAAGAAGGACATCCAATTGCTATTTTTAGTCATAAGCTAGCTAACTGACACTTGAAACTTCCAGCTTATGAACGTGAATTGATAGGCTTGACAAGGAAGTTCAACATTGGAGGCCTTATCTCTTGGGTCCAGCCTTTCTAATTCCCACGGATCACTACAACTTATATACTTGTTAGATCAACGTCTCACTACTACTACTCAACAGCATTGGCTTAGCAAGCTGATGGAGTTTGATTTTTGGGTGGAATTCAGGGCTGGGCGATTGAACACTTCTGCAGGTGCGTTATCGCGATGAGAAGAGACTGAAGATATGTTACTTGCTATTTCTCAGCCGGAAGTTTTGATATTTGAGTAAGTCCGCGCAGAAGTCAAGCAGTATTCTTCAGGAACTTCAAACAGGGAGAGATGGATGGTGATTTGAGTGTTTTGAGATGGGTTTGTTCTTCAAAGACAGGGTTATCCCTTGCCGAACTCGACACTGGTAACTTCTGTCTTATCTGGGATCCATGATAACACGCATGAAGGTGTTCAGAAGACCATGCTACGTATTCACAAGGATTTCTTTTGGCCAGCTATGAAGACAACTATCAAACTACCAAGGTTACATTTGATAGTTGTCTTCAGAGCTGATAGTTGTGTGATACTATGGTGAAATATAAAACAGATAACACTGTTTTACCTCCTTTTTAGTCAATGTAATAAGGCATTTGATAGTTGTCTTCAGAGCTGATAGTTGTGTGATACTATGGTGAAATATAAAACAGATAACACTGTTTTACCTCCTTTTTAGTCAATGTAACAAGGCTGTTAAATTTGAGTTCAACAAGACTGTTACAACCGCTACAACTGTCAAATCAAATCTGGTCGGATATCTCAATGGATTTTATAGATGGCCTGCTAAAATCAGGAGGTAAAACAGTGTCATTTGTGGTTGTGACAGGTTCTCTAATACATATTTTATTTCTCCTGCTCAACAGCTAGATAATCTCCTCTCTGAAGAGTAACATCCAAGAATATGAATGTGTACCTCTTCTGAAAAATAATGCTAATTTTCATTTGTTATATCCAAGTATCTACCTATGATATACACTTGATAATCCTTCAAAATACATGAAGTCGGGTACGGAAAGTCGACTTACTCAATTACGAAGCAAGTCAAGCGGAAAAAAGAAGTTGTCCCAACAAGGAAGGACTTCAAATAAATCAAATCTTTCCAGCAATAAAGATGGAAAGGAATAAGGAGGCCACTAAATAAAGTCAAGGAAGCAATTAATGAAGAAGATTCCAGTGCAGAATACGAAACAAAATTAAAGGACTGAAAATCATTAAAGGAAACAAGTACCAAGGATTTAAAGATTACCAAATCAACGAGGTTCCAGAAGGAAACAAATATTGTATAGGGCTTAAGAAAAAAAGATTTTTTTTGGAACTTGTGGTCTAAATCAAGACAGAGACAATCGTGTGGCTATAAATTATCTCATTAAGAGTAAAATGAGAACTTTAAAGCTAATCTTTTTTCTAAATATAAAAAATGCATCCTTATGGGACAGAAGAAAATTGAAGTGTGCCACATAAAATGGAATAGAGGAAGTATTAGATTGAACATATTTGATGCAATAACAAGAAACTTCAGCTTGCAAATTTTTCAACTAGAAGACAAAACTGTACAAAATTTGGAATCCTATCAAGGAAGTGACAGTGCCTTGCAACTTGGATCTCACAAAGACCCAAGACTTATGTTCAACTTTTCACCAGACTGTCATGCTTAATTAGCTAAACTAAATCAAACAAAGGAATTTCATTCTTTGCATTGGATTGAGCCACTTAAGATAGGAAGAGACCTGGGATCTCAAGCTAATGTATCTCAGCTGCTCTATGCAGATGACACATTGATTTTCTGTGGTCCTGAAAGATCATAAGTGATACAGCTTAACCTAACTTTGTTTATTTTTTAAGCTATTTCAGGTTTAGACATGAATATGCTAAAGGGAACAATCTACACAGTTAATGAAGCTTTAAACCTAGAGGAGCTGGCTGATATCATGGACTGTAACATTGGCTCATTTCCTTCCACATATTTGGGTCTTCCTCTAAGTGCTCAGTATAAATCCATTGAAATTTGGACTAAGGTAATTGAAAAGCTTGAGAAGATATTGGCGACATCGAAAATGCAATATCTCTCCTTTGGTGGCAGAGTAACACTCATCAATAGTGTTCTAGACAGCTTGCCTACTTATCATATGGCACTGCTTCCAATGCCAACTGAGGTTATAGAACAGATTGACAAGATAAGAAGGAACTTCCTCAGGGAAGGCAACAGGAAGGAACACAAATTTCACCTCATCAAATGGGAGAAGGTCACACAATCAAAATACCAAGGAGGTCTTGGCATTAAGAACCTTGTTGCCCACAGCAGAAGTATGATGATGATGAAGTGGCTTTGGAGATACAACTTGGGAGAGGCAGGGTTCTGGAAAGATGTTATCATACTAAGCATGGGAAGCTGAATCAATGGTGCATAGATACCACTACACTTCCTTTTGGAGTGGGACATGGAAGGGTATTGGGATGTTGTGGGACACATTTCATCAGAATGCTTAATTTGAATTGAGCAGTTGTTCACTCCTAAAATTTATTCAGAAAAATGGCTTGGCAATAACACTCTTCAGTAGGATTACCCAGATCTCTTCAGAATTGCTCAAGATCCCAATTCTGTTATTGCTGCTAATAGAGAAAGGACCTATTGGGGCCTGATATTTAGAAGGAACATGCATGATTGGGAAGTGAATGATCAGGTACATCTTTTTGCTAGACTACAACATTGTCACATTAATCCCTGTGGAGATGATACGCTCAAATGGGGACACCAAAAAGGAGGAGTTAATACCGTCAAGGAAGGGTACCAACTGTTGTGCTCTAGAAACCCCATGATAGATAACTGGCCCTGGAAACTCATTTGGAGGACAAGCTACCTGCTAAGGTTGCTTGTCTTACCTGGACAGCTCTTTATGAGGCATGTCTTACCCAAGACAACATTAAAAAAAAAAAGAAGGAAAATCCAGCTCCCAATCAGATGCTATATGTGCAAAAATGAGGTTGAAACCCCTAGACACCTTCTTCATTGTGAGGTGGACTCAGAATTATGGAGCATGTTTTTTGTCTCTCTGGTTTCAATTGGACCACATCCCTCTCAGTTAAGGATGATTATGAGAGTTGGAGCTTATGGAGAGTTAACAAAGCCATCAAGAAGATCTGGTTCATGACACCTGCTTGTGTTTTTTGGTTTACTTGGTTATAGAGGAATCAGAGATGTTTTGATGGGGAGTAAATTTCTTTAGGCATTTTGAAGGCTCAGTGTATTGCCAGTTTGTTTTGTTGGTCCAACTCACATCCTGTTGTTAATGCAGTACAACTTAGGGACTTCATTAACTCACTAGGTCTGTCTTAGATAGTTTGTATAGTCAGCCAGAGATTTTTTGTAAGCTCAAATGCCATATCTTATAATTCTTGCATCTTCTTGATGCTGTTATTAATACACTTACTCTAGCAAAAAAACTCTCAATGATTGAAACCAAAATTTAAATGGAATTAGTCGACGAAAACCTTTACCATTAAATTTCTGACCTTCAAACCAGAGACAGGAGAACTTTTATAACTGGAGCGCGATAAAAAACTGGAATCTGCACATCGCGTTTGAGAGCCACTGGAATTAGTTTCTGCACTAGTTTTCAGTCTCAAATTGCTGTTCCTACAATATGCTCCGAAGTATGAACAATGCTCACGTACTAAAGATATTTGAGGAGTTGCAGGCAATAAATGGCCTTCCGTGCTGAAGATATACCTTTAAAGAAAGAAAAACAAAAACCATCAAATATTATAAGTGTTAGGAAAGGATGATGATGGATAAAAAAAGTAAAGGAAATGGAACAGAAAGTGGTGAGTTTTCTTCTTTTTTTTTTCTCCCTTGGATATAATTCTTTTTTTTCCTTTGCGCAGATAGAGGATGGGAAGCACAAAAGCTTCAAAGAAATGCTAGATAATCAATACGAAGGATGCTATAGGTGTTTTACTTGTATGGGCCATTCTCAACCAGGTTATCTGGACCAGCACCTAAATCAAAAAGAAGCCACAAATATTTAACCTGAAAAAAAATATATCAATTGGATCAGATGGACAGATAGACAGAGCATAGATTTGTTACAGATGATTGTCAAGAATAATCATGCGTTTTTTCAGGTGTAAGACAGTACTTCTAAGAGAGAGCAGCCTCAAATATAATACACATTACTTTTTTTCCAGACTAGTAATGTTGTATAATACACATTACTTTTGTTTCTGTTTTTTCTTAGATAAAATAAAAGTAATTAGCATAAACACCAGAAGGTTACTCCTCTTGTACTAAGCTAAGATCAGCGTCACTATCACCCATAACACATCGTCATTACTCATCAAAACAGTGATTAGTTTAATGATATGAGAGGAATAACAGATGTTTTAGTGATAGGAGGGAAAACATACTTCAAGTTAACTCTAGATGTTTGAAAAATCTATACTTATGGTGTAGGAAGAGTATTGTATCGGATATAAACTCTACGTTAAATCTTTTGCATTCCTTCAACATGTAGAAGGAAATTTTCTAGTTTGTACTCTTAATTGTACCTTCTTGGTACTCTTTAATGAAATCTATTACCCTTTACATCAAAAAAAGTTCGTAGTTAACAGAAGATAAGTGCGTATACACAACCGAGAAAAAAGAAGAAGTTATGAATCTAAAGATGGCTACAATATAGATAGTCTATGTTAGTTAAGAAAACTATATTAAGAAAGAATAGTGGATTACTTGTTAGTACACGGAACATGTTTACAATCAAAAAGAAAAAGTTGAGCACCTCAACCTAGTATTTGAAGTCAACTGAAACTGCTTTAGATGACTAACAATGGACATTAATTGTCTACAATGTTACATCCACGAACAAGACTACAGTATACGGTATCATAGTAGTTGTGCACCGACCTGATTTTGCTGTCCCTTAATGACTTTCCATTTAGGATCACTGTAGAAATAACAAGAGAAATGATAATTGCCTTAATCATGTCACTGAGTTAGACGCCTATAAGATGCCCAACCCAATCCTATTTTAAACAACAATGCCACCTAAGTGCTTCACGAGGCTTCACAACAATGTTTTGCAGGTTTTGATGTCAAGATTGTACAATGTAAGCTAAGGTTTATATGGTCAGGAGGCAGTAGAAGGCCTGGAGAGTCAGAGAAGCTAGAAGGGCTACTAGTTTTCATTAGTTTGGCTGAATCCTGCTGCAAAAGGACTAAAGATGCTTGACACACAAATTCAAAGTAAAACATTTGTACACTAATAAAAGGACAAATATTGAAATTAAGAAATAATTCAAGAACAAATGAAATTCTTTATTTTCTTTTAGATTCACTTTTTAACTCCGTCTATGTGATCTTGCTCACATTTGTTGGATCCAAACCCGGATAAAGGCGGAGGGTTGGAGCAGGCTGGCATCCAATGTAAAACTTGTCAATTCATGATGAATCCTCATATAAATGAGGAAACATGGTTGGTGAGGATTCATATAGTCGATTCTTAACTTGTTTGGAATTGAGGAATAGTTGTTGTTTTGTTTGTACTTTGTATTTTTACTTTTTCCAGTGTTTTATCTATTCATAATATCCAGGAGTAGATAGCACCCACAGTATATATATTCGTGTAGGTAGTTCCTCATATAATCATATCATACCGTCTAGACGAGAACAGGAATAAGCTGATATACCACAGATAGAACATAGTCAAATAAAACTGTGCCTTGTTCCTTACAGTTTCTGCCAAGAAGAAGCTCTCCATGTGATCTTCTTGTTTGTGAAATTCAACATCAGATATATGACAATATCCGCAAGTGCATCGAGCACCATATTGCAAGCTAGCAAGCATATCCCTTCCAGCATCAAGATACCTACATCAAATGATTTAATAATGTAAATAAGAAGAAAATTAAGGCACTAAACCATAGTCTCTGTGCGTTGATTAAATTGCTGCCCATGAAGTGTCAGCATCCAATGAAGAAAGAAAAAGAGTTTAAAATCCTTTTGTTCAAAGGTTTCAGGCCCTATCCAATGACCATGCAGGTTACTCAGACTGTGCAGTCATTAATTGTTCTCACCCTTTATGGAGTCTCCTTTTTGTTTTTGGAGAACTGGAAGCAAATTAGTTTTGAAGTAGCGAATGTTTCTAAAGAAGCATGGGAAAGTATTTATGGTCATAACATTAAATTAAATTATGATTATTTTATTTTTATTTTATTTTGTATATGGTTGGCTTGAGATAAATTTAAATGAAGAAACATGGTCAGTTCATATAGCGGACCCTAAATTGTGTCTGACTGAGACGTTGTTGGTAACAAGTTAATTTATCTTGCTTAGAAAATCATAAATTGAGCACAACTTAAACATGCATCTCATGAATAACTCGAAGTGTTAGGAAACTTTCAACTATACAAATGGAACAAGGAGTGTTCATAGTTCTTTCAAAATTTCAAACGCATTGTTGCAGACAGTTTGCCGCTACTTGCACTTGGTAATTACAATGTAAAACCTGAGAACTTAAGCTCGCTTCTTGACATACCCACTGATTTTGTGAGGTTACTTAAGCTTGCTTCATGACATATAACCGAGCAAAGAATAAGAATGAGGGTATCTGAAATGGTTAGGGAAGTTTGAGAAGAAGTTAGCAATTTAAAAGAGACAATACATAACTCTGAGAGGGGGAATCGCACTAATGAATGGTGTCCCCAAAAGTCTGCTGATGAGATAAGGCTTGATAAGTGAAGGAGAAACTTTTGGTGGGAGGGGGATAATGAGAAAACAACTTCCCTCCAGCGTAGCAAGGTGGACGAGAACAGGAAGCAGGGTGGACTAGGTAATAAGGAACTTGATCTAATAAGAAGAGCCTGCTGCTTAAATGGCTGTAAAGTTATAACTTGGAATCAGAAGATTCAACAAGTAACAACGCTTAATATTAGTGTAGTAGGTTCTGGTGTACAAAGCCTGTGATAAACACATAAGGAGTGAGAGTTGAGAAGAATATCAGAGAGTTAAGGGAGCAATTTACCACACACATTAGCTTCCCTATTGGCAATGAGAAAAAGTTGAAATTCTGGCAGGATACTTTATATGGATCACATTTCCTTGAAGGATGAGTTTTTGATTATGTATCTTTCCATGGAGAAGAGAGTACAGAGTAGCACTTTGCTGGTCTCAAAATGGCTGGAAATTGTCATTCAAAAGACATTTCAAAGACAGGGATATAGAAGAGATGTTTCAGCTGCCAACAAAGCTGGATGGAGACAGAATCTATCTGGAACCAGACAAGCTAATATGGAAGGACAATAACAGTGGAGTGTATTCTGTTAAGTCAGGCTAAAATAGATTAACTTCATCACCAAACACCAATGGATCGTGGTCATGCGAAGATCATTTGGACGACCAGGGTCCCTACAAAGTGGCCAGTTTTTGTTGGATTACAGCACTTGAAGTCTACCTGCTTTACTCACTCAAATCTCCAGAAAAGGGGCATAGCCATCTGTAGTGAATTCTGCAGGTGAAAGGCAGACAAGCAAGATGTGAACCACCAATTATTATGTCGCCACATAGCCAAGCAGCAGTAGTGTATGGTTTGACTCACTTTGGGGTATGCTGTATAGTCCCAAGGACCATTAAAGAGGCCTTGAATAAGCTGGGAAGAAAGACAGGTGAAACGAAGATAAAAGGGTTTAGGAAGATAAAGGATTTGGATGACAAAATTGATGCCAACACTTTTGCTCTTTCAGACAGACAGGAAATAAGAGATCAGAGGTGCCTCAAAGATAAAGCAGAACCATAGAGATTGAAATATAGATGTTTGAGCTCTTTTGGCTTTTTTGTGTAACATGCTGGATGTATACATGAGCCGAGGGTTTATTGGAAATAGCCACTCTACCTTCACAAGGTAGGCATAAGGCTGTGTATACACCACCCTTCCTAAACCCCACCTGTGGGATTACACTGAGTATGTTGTTGTTGGTTTTCATTATGCTGGATGTATACGACACAGACACTTTAATTGATTTCCCCGATTCCCTTCCTTTTGTGGGAGCTAGAGTTTTTCCTATGCATCTATTTGGATCTCTTGGGGTGCCTCAGAGAAGTAAAAGTAATCCTATTTTTTCTTTTTGAGAACTATAGTGTCCGGGCCAGCTTTCACGCACCTCACCTAATTCCATGGGGTACCTGCCACCTCCCACCAGCAACAGGTCCCAAGTGACTCTGTCCACACATCCAGATTCAAGATGCAGGCTATACCAAATTGTCACAACTAATTTGGTGAAATCAAAAATCACAGACGCCAGCTGCATTTTTCATCCTTTGGACAGAAATAAAATTAGAGATCAGAGATGCTTTGTAGATAAAGCAGACCCGTAGATTGAAATACAGATGTTTGAGCTCTGTTGGCTTCATGCTGGATGCATATGGCAGAAACTTTACTTGATTGATCCAACTTCCCTTCCTCTTGTAGGAGCTTGAGTTTTTGCTATTATCTATTTGGACCTCTTTGGTGCCTCAGATAAGTAGTAACTCTTAATTTGTGAGGTTACTTTCATACACATTCAGATTCAACTCGCTGGCTATAACAAATTGTCAAATACTTTGGTGAAATCAAAGATCACAAATCTGAAACTTTACAAGGGTTGCCTATAGAAAATAAAGAATACCTCTTTATAGGAAATCTTTGTCTGGGTTTTTCTGGAATAAAGAAGACTAATAATATATGATGAGCATGCTTCTATGGACTAACAGATGCTAATCTCATGCAAGAAAGTTAACTCAGATATTCAACAAATTCACTGTAAGATGTTTCCTGGTTGTGGCTTTTCCTTTAATTTCAGCGCTATTAAAAGATTGAATAGAACTCCAAAGCAAATAAATGAATGAAGAAACGAAAAAACCTAATCTGCTGAAGATTGCACATGCCTAAAAGTTTAGCCTACATATGATATAACCTATGAAAAAGGCAGTGCCAATCAGCGAATGAGTTATGAGTTCAATTAGATAACGAAAAAGGTAGCACAAGAAAAATAATTCAAGAGCAAATAAGCAGACCTAGGATCTCTGGTAGCTTTGTACAGCCAATATGTGCTCTCAATCAATTCAGGACGCAGAGGATAGCTTTTCTGGCCTTGCTACAGTGTAAGCAAATAATAAAATGAAATTAAGATACTAATAATATAGAAAATAAACCACTCTTAAAAAGACCTTGCAATAAAATCAGGTGCTCAGTTGGCTCAAGTAGTAACAACAGAAGGAACAAGCTCAATGGAAAAAGATTTTGTGCTAGCCTAACTGCTTATATTTCACAGCAATGCGAAATGATCTATCCCTAAAACGATCCAACAACTTCCAATCTCAAACATGGAAATTTATCTGAAATATTCTTGCTAAAGTAACGATAAAGTGTCCTACAGAATGGCCCAATGGAAAAAAAGTTGCATGAGACAAAGACATCTCAATAAAGTTGTGAAATAGTACTTTTTAATGTACACCCTCTGTTTCAAAAAGAATGACATGGTTTGACTTGGCACGGAGTTTAAGAGAACAAAGATGACTTTTCAATCTTTGGTCCTAAATTAAAGTTATGTCACATGTACCAAAATGCCCTTTAATCTTGTGGTCTTAAACATGCCACGTGGAAAGTTGAAATTAAAGTTTTGTTAAAAAGGAAATGGGTCATTATTTTTGAAATAGACCAAAAAGGATAGTAGGTCATTCTTCTTGAAACGGAGGGAGTCTGAAACAAAGGCATCACAATAAAAGTTTTCTTTTCTTGAGAATGGTCAAGGGCAACTCAAAAAAGTTGCGCAAATAAACCTTTTAACCTTATACGTTTGCTCGCAATGCTGGCTAAGTTGGACAACTGAACCATACAAGGAAGGTTTTCTTTTAAGTGCATATAAGGTCAAACCATCATGTTTCACTCTAAAAGGCACTGCCTAAATCTATGTCAGTTTACATATGGTAGGGCATCATTTAAAGAACTAGCACATAAACAAACTTCAGATATCAAAAGAATTTAGACAACAGTAAGGTAGTACTTGAACACTGAGCGTAGCTAGATTGAAACCCTCTGGGGTAAACCCATATCTTCTCCAGACGCTGAAGAAGGCAGCATGTGTTCTAATTGCAGGCTCAATATCCCCTGCTAGAACCTATCAACAAATACACAAAAGTTAGGTTCGTCTACAAATTAACATTTTACTGAAAATTTGGTTTGCTCACGATCAAAAAAAATTTTTTTTGCTTGAATATCTGCATGAGCAAATCACCTGAAGACCTGGCCAAAATGCCTGTAAGCTGTTAAATAAAGGCCAGACAAGGGCAGCAGAATTCATATTGACCTCTACATACCTACATATTGGAAAAGAACAAATTTGCATAGAACTTTTAGTTCTAGAGTAGAACAGAATATTAAACCTTGGTGCAGGGTGAGACAAGACTTTAAATTGTACAATTCCAACTTGTAAAAATGAGAGTGTACAAGGCAAATATTGTCTTGAATTGGTAATTGACTAGACAAGGAAACTTCCTATACAGGAACCTCAGTCTATGTACAGTAAAGTGAGTTGTAATGCTCTATTTCTGTGTAAAATAATGGAAGTATTACTCTTCTAGAATTAAGTAGAGGCTGTTCTAAAGCATCCCATGAAATATGCTACAAGACATATTCATACTCAAACTAAACGAATCTAGACAAGTTGTGAATCAATATACTTCATAAAAAATAACTACATTAGTTTTCTTGATTTTCAGCAGCAATGCAATATAGACAAGGTTCTCTCTGTAGTGAATTCAAGCCTTTAGAGAGGAAGATTACTTGCCAAGGATCATTAAAGAGATAGTTCATAGCAGCCTTGTAAGCTTCCTGGAAGATGAAAAGATACTCTTCATCCCCAAATAGCAAATAAGCCTGAATTGAAAATGTGAATGAGTAGGTTAAGATAAGAAACCAGAATATACATACAAATCACATATAGGACTTTGGGTAGTGTGTTAAAATAAAAGCAGCAATTAAACTACTAATCAATTTCAGGCAGATTAGGGGTTCTCAATAAAGGTTCTCAAAATCTCACACTTATTCTTACATTAACGCACAAATATATAAACAAACTAAAAGGACTGGATCTATTATAGGTGTATCGCATAACTAACCACGACTAATTGTTGCTATCTATATGGAACTTTTTTTTCATTGTGATCATTCTTTGCTAAGCTTGCATGCCTAGAAATTATAGTCTTTTATGATTCAGGTCTACTCGTCTCCATTTAACACTTGAATTCTCATAATAACTCATGTATCATTTATTATCTATATGTGCTACTTCACTTTTGTCTTGGAAACAGCCTTTCTACCTCACAAAGGCAGAGGTGACGTCTACGTACGCCCACCCTCCCATACCCACTTGTGGGAATATACTGTGTATGTTGTTACTATTTGTACTGGAAAAATGTTGACCACGATTTCTAACACTTTTCAAAAACCATTTGCTTGCAATGCCTTGAGTGGGTTACTAGATCCTTCATACTTTTACTAAAGTACATTTAAGACTCAACAAAAGTGAAATAAGAAAATAAGAACTTTCTTGACTGGTCATGTACATCACCTGGGCCAAGACAAGAATGTCTATTTGTTTTTACCTTACAAATGAAGGTGACCATGGGACCGGTTCCTTCTTTCTTTATGTTATGTCAGCTATGGTGGAAGGCACTTAACCAGAGTTCTTGCGGGCAAGCTTCCTTCAAAGACAGGCTTTCTTACCAAAAAGATTTCCTTAGAATAAGGAATTTCCCCCATTACTAAAGGTAACACTCCATTGATTGCTCCAATGATCTTGACATATTGTGTATGTTGTTGTTACTATTTGTACTTTTGTCAGATGTGGTCGTTTCTAATCTTGTCTAATTTTTTTAATATCAAATGTAGTCCAATGGGATTTCACCGGATGTTGTTGTTTGTCGTTGTTATCAAATGTAGTCCAATATTATATGACTGCACAGTTTCTTCAACATCTGCCCTTCTGGTGAAGCAACATTCACTCCTATAACATTGTTGGTCTCACATTGCTCTATAGAACTTGGCTTTCATTTTGGTAGGTACCTTTCCATCACATAAGCACCTCCTCCTCATTTCAGCTATCCAATTTTTATTCTACATATTACATCTTCATCTATCATATCATTCTCCTAGAACACTGAGTGTAGATGTCTGATTGTTTGCATTTACACCCCAAAATTCCATCTATTTTAACTTCATTTTCATTCTTCTCATGGGGGGTCAAACTTTCATGTAAACATTTTGTCTTACTTCCTATCCTAAATGTGACTCCTGGTAATGCTTCTCCATGGTAAAAACTTTCAGCTGATTCCCTCGCTAATTTTTTCAATTATAACAATATCATCTCAAAAGTAGCATGGACCATAGAACCACATATTATATATTAGTGATTAGCTCATCCACAACTAGGTAAATAAAGAGAGGCTCAAGGATTTTTATAACTGATAAGAATGAAATTTTAAATATGCAAAAAACAAAGTTACTTACCAGCATAGATAAGACTAATATAGAAACATGAATTTTATATTATGATTTAGCAATTAAACTGTTCCAACTCTCTGTTTACATTATGATTTAGCAATTAAAACTGTTCCAACTCTCTCTTTTTGAGGTAACGCTAGAAACCCTCGTTATATTTCTTCAATAACTCTCACTTAAGTTTTAAATGGACCTTATACTCTAAATTTTGTGGGACCAGAAATAAGTGGGAGAATTCATCAAGAAGAGTGAAGCTTCCTGCCAGAAAACAGAAAGTAACAACTGAAGTAAGGCACCAGTACAGGCTGTAACACAGTCATACCTGCCAGTGCCTTAAATGAGATAAGAATTCTTACGAAGCAATCCAACAACTAACGGAGTCCAAAATTAGTCAACCAATCATCTAGGTCTCAACCCCAAACTAGTTACGCCACTTACACGAATCATGTGTACCCATTCTGCTCTATTACTGAGTCCAGAATCATGATAGTGAAAACATATCTAGGAGCAATAGCAACAGTAGAAAAGCTATTACGATTACTACTGTGTGCTAGTTGCCAAAAAGAAATGTGCATTAATGATTTTCAACAAAGAAACTGTGCAACTAGTGCTATTCATTTATTGGTTGTTTGGCTGTGAGTTAGAGAGGAATTATTCATGTATTAAAACTTGCATAACTCTATACGTTGTTTCATTACAAAAATGGGGAGAAATCATTTCCAGATAGAATCTAGCATAAGTTATACCATGTTCGGTTGGTCTTTTCTCTTTCCACATAAAACATAATATTGCTAATACAGCTTATGGTTCATGTCTTTTTTTCTACATAACTAATCCATGTATAAGTTATGAGGGAATCCACATATTCTTTTATGCAGGGTAGAAAACCAACAACTCTAACCATATCCACATAACTCTAACCAACAACCAAACCCTTATTCTTTTACTCATTTTGTGTCACATTGAAAATAATTATTCCATACAGTTGAGTATTTACCTTTAGGAGATATTCATAAAAAGAGTCTATGCTCGTCCCTATCCCAGCATCCTGCAAAGCAATAAACATTTTATATTGCTTAACTGCAAAGGGAAAAGCAAAAGAAACGCAAGAAACCAATCTGAATAATACTAAGTTGCAGTGCTAAAAAGAAAATGGAAGTTCCCAGATCCTAAGTGAAGATGGAATGACTAAAGAAGCCAAAGTGTCAGTGTGTAGTTGAAAATCATTTCTTTAAAGTATCAAGTGTTGAGTCAACCATAACTGTTAAAATGTCTAGGTTCTAATAATCTTACAAACATCAAACTAATCGTTAGATCTAATTTCATTATGCCAAACACTTATGAGAAGTCACTAGATCTAAATATTTAAGCGCAGAAAGAATGTTTATGCTTTCTGTTAGTCTGTTAGATGATTATTCATAACATTCTCGTCATCAAAAGAGAGGGAAAAAAGTGATCAAGTGAGGATCATACAGAATACACTATTTTGGAGAAGTACTACATAGATATGCATAAGAAATAGTTAGCTAAGTTACAAGAGTCAAAAAGTAGATATTCTTAACATAGTTGCAGTTCAAACACCTCTATAGACACTATAACATGAAATTCAAAAGATTTCAGATGTTCCTGATTTTTTCCTCTCGTTTTCTTTTTTTGGATTTTGTAGATTATTTTCACTTTCAAGACTTTGTGGAATCAAGAAGCAATTCAAGCAAGAGAAGGTATTTGTCAAGTCTAGAGCCGACAATTTCAGCCCGTATTTATAAAATCAGTCCATTTAAACCACAGAGTAGATGCTTAATTTCAGTTGGATAAATATGAGTTTCAGTCTATTTTTAACCCATAAAAGTAAGTAAAAACATGGGCAAAATACAGGCATCCATATAAGAACTCACTTTTGTAATATCCAAAATCAGAGTGTCGGCAAGAAATCTCACGTCCTATTTTGTACCATTGGTTTGTTTTACAATTGTACTTGGCAATAGAATTTTGTACGGAGTGGAACATAATTGAATAACTAGTTTTTTAAGAATCTTTTGCTTTCCCTTTCAAAAAGTAAAAAAAGATTTTCTGCTTTAGTTTACATTAGCACATGTATCCATAGTTTTGTTATCTTTCATCCCCACCTGTAAATATATTTGTATGCAATGTTAATCTTTATTTATTTGTTACTGTTATTTCTAATGTGATATTCATAAATACATCAAGGTTTTATGTATTTTTTCCTCTTCATTATTCTTATTAGTAATATTTATGTTTCTGGAGGTATCTTTTGTCATGCTTAAAGATTGGAATATTCTTAACTATTGTGTTTGTGTTAGCAATCTTTCCGAGACCTTGTACTAAGCTGGCATTTAGCCATAGATTTCCAAAAAAATAAATTTTAAAAATCTAAATTGGATGAAGTTTGGATTGAAGTTGAAAATGTGTTTAGCCATAGTTTTTAAAAACATACTTCACTATTTTTTTTGAAAAACATGAAACATGACTTGTACCCATGAATTCTAAAAAACTATCAAGAATACCCAATCATACCAAACAAGCATACTTGTTAATCCCAAATTATGCAGAATCTTCATTGATAATGTTCAGTATCATTATCACAAATCATAATCCTATACACAAATAAGTTTTACACATAATTATCATTTATAATTAACAAGATAATACATTATCCTAAAATCATAACACAATTACTAGCTACTACAATTAGTTACAAAGATCCATCGGTGCAAAAAAGCAATGATTGAAACTAAAAAAGTTTGGGGCAAGTTCTAAAATTAAAAATAGGCAAACGGTTATATCTTGGGCCAAAAGAGGTCTGAAGCAGATTTTATGATTTGAAGATTTGGTTTCCAAAAACTATATAAATTCTATGGCCAAACAAATATTTGAATTACAAAAAAATCTATAACCAAATAGGAGCTAATTTAGTGTTAACTAATTTTTCTAATTTATCAGGCAGTTACCTTAGAGGAGCTATGACTCAAAGATCAATACGATCTTTATTTCTATAGCATTACAACATATGGTTGTCTGAAGTTTTTGTTCTAGAATTGGTTGGAAACGCATGGGCTAGTGTGTAACAACCATTGGTTACCCAGACTCATATTGGTGGATTGCAATCCGATCTATTTTAGCTCAATCCATTTTCAATTCGACCAAATCTGATCCAATCCACCCATTTGCCACCCCATAGTCCAGCCATCCTTCTTTTACTCATGTAGCCTCTTCAACTCAAGAAACAATCAGCACAGCTGAAAACTGCAGTCTAAAGCCTTCAGTCAACCCCCAAGTTTTTACCTCTCCTTCCACACTTAGCACCAAATTGCCAATGGTAGTGCCATTGCAGCTGGACTGCTAATGTGACTCCTTTCCTTCATATATTTCAATACAACCACCTTCCCCAGGAAGCATATTCCCTTTAACTCTCTCCATTGGTCTACTTATTCCCCCATGCAACCCCTACACGGACGTACAATTTTTTTTTTCTAACATGATCCTTTCTGGATAACATGTCCATGCATATTTCACCCTCTACTATTCAATTTGGAGCAATTTTACCCCTCTACTATTAATAATTATACACTTGTTGACGTTTCGAAGGAGAGTTGAAGAGAATACTATACCACTAAGTTTTCTCGCGCTATGCGTGATAGGAAAGTACCTCATCCAATCTACAAATTATCATTTCATAATTATTGAATTTAAAACAAACAAAAAAATTATTTCAAAAGACAATGCTAAATATACAAGTTCACGACTTCAAATATATTATGGACAATGCAAATTTTCATTATTTAGATAATAAGTCAAATCAGGTTTCAAAATAGTCAAGTTACTGTGAGAAATATGGAGAAAAATATTATTGAATTGTGTATTTACATTACTACATAGAGACCCTATTTATAGACATTACAATATAATCAAAGTACAAGTAGGAAACAACATACTGTTCCTATTCCAATTCTAAATAGGACTGCATATTCCTATTCCAATTCTAACACTCCCCCTCAAGTTGGTGCATACAAATCATAAGCACCTAGCTTGTTACAATTATAATCAATACGAGGACCAGTGAGGGACTTGGTGAAGATATCTGCAAGCTGATCACTAGACTTCACAAACTTTGTAACAATATCTCCTGAGTATCTTTTCTCTGACAAAGTGACAATCAATCTCAATGTGCTTGATTCTTTCATGAAACACTGAATTTGATGCAATATGAAGGGTCGCTTGATTATCACACACAAGTTCCACCTGACCAATTTCGCCAAATTTTAGCTCCCTCAATAACTGTTTGATCCAAATAAGCCCGCAAGTTGTTGCAGCCATTGCTCGATATTCTGCCTCTGCACTCGACCGAGCAACCACATTTTGTTTCTTGCTCTTCCATGACACCAAATTACCTCCTACTAATACACAATATCCAGATGTAGATCGTCTATATCAAAGGGTGATCCTGCCCAATCGGCATCTGTATATCCCGTGATATGCTCATGACCTTGATCTTCGAAGAATAGTCCTTTTTCGGACGCCGACTTTATATATCGTAGAATATGAACACCTGCATCCCAATGACTATCACAAGGGGAAGTCATAAACTGACTTAAAACACTCACAGGGAACGAGATGTCATGCCTAGTCATTGTATTACTGAGTGGCTCCCTCTGTCCCGAAAGCAAGGATCCATATGAGTGTCAATGGCTCTACCATCCTATCATTCCTATCTCCTCAAGAATGTCTAAGGCATACTTGCGTTGAGAAATACCAATACCTGATCAAGATTGAGCAACCTCAATACCTAGAAAATACTTTAATCTGCCAAGGTCTTTAGTCTGAAAATGCTTAAAGAGATGTTGCTTCAAACTAGTGATACCATATTTATCACTGCAGTGATAACAATCATCGACATAAACAACCAAATAAATACACAAATTTGGTGCAGAATGCCGATAAAATACAGAGTGATCAGCTCCACTACGAGTCATGTCGAACTCCTGAATTATTGTGCTAAACTTTCCAAACCAGGCTCGAGGAGACTGTTTTAGACCATAGAATGACTTACGCAATCAGCATACAAGTCTACTAGACTCCTCCTGAGCAACAAAATCAGGTGGTTGCTCCATATAGACTTCTTCTGCAAGATCACCATGTAGAAAAGCATTCTTAGGGGGTGTTTGGATTGACTTTTAAAGAGTAGCTTATAAGCTAAAAGTCATAAGTTGGGGACACCCAACTTTTGGCTTTTGGCTTATGGCTTTTTTCTTTGCTTTTTGACCTTGAAAAGGGAGCTTTTTTTGTTGTTCCCAAACACTTCCAAAACTAAAAAATAACTTAAAAGCCAAAAGCTAGTTAAAATAAGCCAATCCAAACTGTCATTTAATGTCCAACTAATGAAGAGGCCAATGACGAACGGCAACCATAGATAGAAGAATACGGACATATGTTATTTTAGCCACGGGAGCAAACGTATCACTAAAATCTAGCCCAAATATTTGAGTATATCCTTTGGCAACAATGCGAGCCTTAAGCCAATCAACCTGACCATCTGGACCAACTTTTACTGCATAAACCCAACGACAACCAACAGTGGATCTACCTGCAGGAAGGGGGACAAGTTCCCAAGAACCGCTCGTATGTAAAGTAGACATATCATCAATCATAGCCCGCCTCCATCCAGAGAATGTGCTTCACATTTAGTCTTAGGAATGGAAATAGAGGACAAAGACGATACAAAAGCATAATAGGATGATATGAGATGATGATAACTCAAGAAAGTATAATGTGGGTTAGCATTTTGAGTGGACTATATACCTTTTTGAAGTGCACTCGGTTGGCTAGGAGTAGGCAAATCCGCAGAAAGCGCAGAGTCTGGCACATGACATGAATCATCTGGAACTGGTGTTGGACATGGACAACGATGATAAGTCAAGAGAGGTGGAGGTTTGTTGCGTTTTGTCAGAGGTGGCACTACAATTGGAGATTCCTCAAAAGTCGGTACAAGTAGGACATAAGGTAGAGGTAAGACCTCAGAGATATCAGGACGATCAAATGATGTATAGTAAGGTTGAGATTCAAAGAATGTGACATTGGCGGACGTAAGATATCGATTAAGGTCAGGGGAATAACAACGATGCCCTTTTTGAACTCGAGAGTATCCAAGAAAGACACATTTGAGAGCACGAGGGGCTAATTTATCTTTTGTTGGAGCTAAGTTATGAACAAAGCATGTGCTCCCAAAGACATGAGAAGGTATAGAATGGAGATGTGACAAAGAAAACAGTATGGAATGTGGAACCTGATTCTGATCAGAAGATGAGGGCATTTTATTAATTAAATAACAAGATGCAAGGATAGCATCGCCCCTAAAACTCAGTGAAACATGGGACTCAATGGGAAGAGTGCGAGCAGTTTCAATAAGATGCCTATTCTTTCATTCTGCTGCACCATTTTGCTGAGGGGTGTACGACAAGATATCTGGTGAATAATTCCTCGGTGAGTTATAAACTCCTGAAATTGAGAGGACATGTATTCTAGCACATTATCGCTACGAAGAGTATGAATGGAAACACCAAATTGGCTTTGTATTTTAGCAAAAAAAACTTTTAAATATAGAAAATAACTCCGAACGATCTTTCATTAAGAAAATCCAAGTACATCTTGAATAATCATCAATGAAACTAACAAAATAACGAAATCTTAAGGTTGAACTAACTCGACTAGGACCCCAAATATCAAAATGAATTAAAGAAAAAATAGATGCAAAACGACCCTCAGTACTACGTGAAAAGGTAGCACAAGTGTGTTTCCCAAGTTGACACGACTCACAATTTAAAAGGATATACTAGACAAACTAGGCACCATCTTTCGCAGTTTAGATAGACTCAAAATGTCTCAAACGTTTGTGAATTAGGTCCGAAGGATCTGTAATGAAGCATGCTGTGAAGGAATTTAAAGAGGTAAGATAGTAAAGGCCTGGTGATTCATGTCCTGTGCCAATCATCTATCCCGTACTGCGGTCCTGCGTAAGGAAGAAATCATCAAAAAAATAAATGTCACAATGTAAGACTTGCGTCAAACAACTACCAGATGCCAAATTAAAAGAACCAGGAACAAAATATAAGGTGACAGAAGGTAAGGGTTGAGCTTTTCTAACCACTTTTGGTTTTGTTTGGATCCCATTGGCTAAAGTAATAGTAGAAAGAGATTGTGAATAAACAATATCAGACAAAAGTGATTTGTTACCAGAAATATGATCAAAAGCACCTGAGTCCATAACCCATGATCCAAGAGTACTAGACTGTGAAACACAAGAAAAAGAATTACCCACAACAGGAACAGTAGGTTGAGGAACAGATGCTACTTGTGGAGACATTTGCTTACTTGCTCGATACTGAAGGAACTCATCATATTCTGCCTGAGCAATATGAGCATTATTGGATGATCGGTCAGGCGAAGCAACAGAAACATTAGGCTAAGCAACAGGTGCTACTTGTAAGGTTGTTTGCTTATTTGTGAGATTTCAAAGGGATTCGTTATATTCCTTTATAACAATAGGATCATAACTGGGTGGTGGACCATGCAAAATATAACATTTGTCGCGATTGTGTCCAGACTTGTGACAATAACTACACTTAGAGCGAGATCTTCCGCTGCGAATTTCTTGGCCTCCTCCTCATTGGTTCTCTATAGTAGATGTGCATTTATCAATAGTTTGAGATGCAAGAATAGAGGAGTCAATGGTGGGTGATGAAATTACTTTATGGTTGGGAGGCGCAGCAAAACGAAGTAAACAAAAGAATAGTTCATCCATTGTAGAGATGCTAGGACTAGCTAAGATCTGGTCACGTAAAGAATCATGATCAGTAAAAAGTCCAGCAAGTGTAAGGACTAAAACCAATGTATGGTTGTGCTCTTGTTGTGTTGTCACGTTCGCAATGACTGGCATCAACGTTTCAAATTCCTCCATGATTGTCTGCACTTGTCCCAAGTATGTAGACATATCAAATTCTTATTTCTTTAAGTTGGTCATTTGAGATACCATATCATAAATTTTTTAGATATGTCATTAGTAATTAGTGTCTATGCACCTCAAGTGGTCCAGGATGAGGAAGTCAAAAGGCTCTTTTGGGAAGATTTGGATGAGATTGTGAGAGGCATACCAGAGGCAGAAAAACTCTTTATTGGGGGAGACTTTAATGGGCATATTGGGGCAACCACTAGTGGGTTTGAAGATGTCCATGGAGGCTTTGGTTTTGGGGAGAGAAATGGAGGTGGGATGTCTCTCCTGGATTTTGCCAAAGCCTTTGAGTTAGTTATTGCTAACTCATGTTTCCCAAAGAGAGAAAATCACTTGATTACCTTTCGTAGTACGGTAGCTAAGACTCAGATTGATTACTTACTTTTTCGAAAGGGCGATAGAAGCCTTTGTAAGAATTGCAAGGTTATTCCGAGTGAAAATATTTCCATTCAACATAGACTTCTAGTGATGGATTTAGAGATTAAGAGAGAAAAGAAAAGGAAGGTTATTAATGCCCAACCGAGGATTAGATGGGGAGGCCTAACTCCTGCCCTTTTAAGAGAGATAGAAGAAAAGTTGAGTAATTTAAAGGCTTGGAGTAGTGGCGGATGTGTGAACAATATGAGGGACAATACTGTTGATTGCATTAGAAAAGTAGCTACTGCGGTATTAAGGGTTTTGAGAGGGACCTTTGGTGGACGTCAGGGCGATTGGTGGTAGACTGACGAAGTCCAAGGCAAAGTGAAAGCTAAGAAGATTGCTTATACGAAGTGGTTGGAGGGTAGGGGGAGGATGATAAAAGAAGGCTTAAGGAGATCTATAAGACGACAAAGATAGAAGCGAAGATGGCAGTGACGAATGCTAAGACAACAGCGTTTGAGCGCCTATATGAGGAGCTAAGTGATAAAGGCGGGGACAAAAGATTGTATAGGCTCGCTAAAGAGAGGGAAAGGAAAGCCCGCGATTTGGACCAAGTGAAGTGCATCAAGGATGAAGAGGGTAAGGTGTTGGTGGATGATAC